>JASDQU010371306.1:33865-44077 GCA_032191745.1 Picea mariana | reverse complement strand
TTGAAATTAAAATAGTTGGATCAATGGGCAATGAAATATGAATAAAAGTATTGCATTCTTGTATCCAATGAAAACAATAATCTCTTTGTTTAATTGGTGACACTAGAAAGGCAGACTACTACTACATAAAAAAAAACTATGTCCATCTGTGTTTTTCGAGTTTTTCCTACAATTGGATAGAACACACCAGTACCCAACACTTTTCTAAGCACATCCGATTTCCATGAACTATGATATATGTTCTATCTTCATCTCTCTTAGCTTCTGAACTTGATCAACAGTAATCTTAATGGTCCTATCGATCTCTTGTGGTGTAGTGTTGGCAGCCAATTTGCATTTTTCTATTATCTTAGAAGCTGCCTACACCAATGTTTTGCAAACATCAATTTTTCGTCGCAATTATTCAAATAAACGACACTTTTATGTTTGTGAAATTTATCTTCGTTTTGTTTTCACGACTATAAGCGTGAAAAATTGCTCTTTCATAGTTGCATTGAAATCATTATTTGAACTGTCATGATCCTTCTTGTCAATATGTCTATTGCGCTTATATTTCATTTATCGTTATGCAGCTGGCAAAAATTTTGATCTGTACTCTTTGGACATTCTTGTATTGATTGTGTGACTTGGTTTCATCGAGTTTGTAATGCATTGGCATTTGGATTTGCATTTTATTTGACCTACTTGACCATTGGTTTCATGAAATTACATAGGTGTTATGCTTAAACCCTTTATATATATATTTTAATATAATCCCTATGTTCGTGTTTTCAAAACTATTAGCATTTTGATTATATGAAAACCCATTGGCACATTGGTTACACTATTGATATGAGCTGATACATTGGCGCATGGTTAAACATTTGATATTGGTTTCAAATTGTATGATTGATGGTTTAAAACTATGGCACAACGTTGATTGCACGCGTTGGTTTATACATTTACTATTGGTTTCATTGGTCAGCCAAGTGACGTGATTGTTGAACTATATAATAATGGGTAGAACAACTATGAAAGTCGACGGTTGTACCTTAGAAATAACTATTATGCATGGCAGAGATAAGCTCCACCACCTTCGCACGATGACATTTATGCCTATCCCTTATCCCTGTTTCGTTTCTGTTAGCTTGGGTAACCCTTCGTGCACTCTGCTCCTGTGTGTGCTATGACCCAAACCCTGGATCGTTCACCGCGTGCTCAGCTCCATGGCACCGGTGGTGTGAATCGAACCTAACGGTAGCCAAGCCTTACTATTACTCGACAATGCTCGAAAATATTTGGAGGACAACGGTTAGATCACCTTTATACAGCGATTTGAGGGTTTTAATCTCTGTGTTGCACAACAATTCGCCTTGACTTTCGATGGCTGTAGAGCCAAGGTGGGTGAAATACAGTTGGAAATCAATGAGAAGTTTATTAGTTCTACTATAGGGTTACCCTCCTCGGGAGAAAATTGGTTCAAGAATTCTAAGGCCGAGGAGGTGTCGTGGACGCTACTGTTCGTCTTGCGAAAGGTCACTTCTTGTGACAGAGGTATGCCCATCTCTGCACTTAAACCACGATGGCACGATACTTTGATGGTAGTCAAACAATTCGTGACCTGTGAAGGTCGATATGGACTCGTGTTTCTCTACCACCTGCATTTGTTAATGATTTTTATGGGATACTCGTTGAATATGCCCTTTTACTTTCAGCGTAGCCTATATAAAATGTCAAAAAGGTTTAAAAGGGAGAAGTCCGACAGCAGCCTGTTCCACCATGGAATTATCAAACTTATCATTGTTTATCACTTGAGTTGACACGGTGATAGTTGGAGATCTTTCATTGTTCGAAATGGTTTCGATGACACAGACCCTGTCCAGGTTGACAAGCCTGTGGTAAATGAAACCAAAACCCAACCACCCGTGCCCTTACATGTCCTACTCCCATCTCCTAAGCCCTCGCTCGACCCTGACATTGATTTACTAGATGTTGTAACAGAGAAGGTTGAGGTTATTAAAAAGCCCGTAGGAAAAAGGGCCAAGGCAAACCCTACTGTTATTGCTAAGGGTAAAAAGAACGCTCAGCTTATTTCAAAGATGGCTAGAAACAGACCTAAACCCTCTGTTGAGAAGAAGCCCATCGTCCTTAGTGAGGATTTAGACTCTGACGTAGAACGTTTTTTAGCCAGTGAGTACCCTTAATCACAGGGTTTATGCCCCAAACCACCTTATGATTTCGTGACGAATCTTCCCCCTTGCTTAAGGAATAATCCTAGCTACCCTGGTATCAAAATGCCTAACGAAACCCTTGGCAATATAATCAAACCATCACCTGTGCTTTCGAAACCCACACAGTCGCCCTGTGACCAATGTGATTTGTGGTTGGAATGATACTACATCGACATTCCCATACTCCAATTGAAAATCCAATCACTGGAAGATCAAATTGCAGTATTGACCAGTCAAAGAAACCAACTCCAAGCAACCGATAAGAAGCAGAAGACAAACGGCTCCATCGTTTTCAAGAATTTTGAATCAGCCACAGCCGTTGTCAACTCCAAATTGTCATGATTAAGCTGTTTGCTCACCATACATGTATGGATGTTGATATCGTTTTAGTTTTGTGGATGACCAGGATTAACATAGTGATTTGAATTTGGTCTTCGAAAGGCTTTGTTTATATTTCGAAATGATTCTGCCTATATATATTTTTCTCTTTGCTAAAAATAAATGGAATTTCGTTTTGGATACATGATTTGATCATTCCTAGTTTAGCCATTGATAGATTTTTATTGGATTTGAATGGTCCTCGTTTGGATTTGATTTGTTCGTTGTCTGATTGAGTTAACGAAATTGCTGGTTTGTTTTCGATTGGATTCATTTTCTATCTACTCTGAAAAGGAAGTTTTTCATGCTCAATTTAGAATACGATCATGTTTGGATTTGAGTTCGTTATGGTTCATATGCTGTGATTGGCAAACGATTTCAATGAATTTGGTTGTTACGATCTTGTAATATGTTGTGTCATGTAATCTTCTAAGAATAGGAATACAACTCTATTCAGTCTCAATTTGGAAAGACATACTCTGTTTCGTATAAAAATATTGCTCTCATTTAAGCCTGTGCAAATGCGCCCGAATCGTGGAATGGCTTTGATTTATAATAACTATGTTAAAACCTTAACTGTTCGATTAACTTGTATTCTGATTAGATTATCCCAT
Source organism: Picea mariana (assembly GCA_032191745.1). NCBI lineage: Eukaryota > Viridiplantae > Streptophyta > Pinopsida > Pinales > Pinaceae > Picea > Picea mariana. The sequence continues at coordinate 40,875 of JASDQU010371306.1, read as the reverse complement.
ATCTCGAGTTGGCAAGATTGTTTTATGAGTTGAATTCATATTATAATTACTCTTTGTTTGATTTGTAAAATGAAATGGTCAACCCAGGTTATCTATATCAAATCCGGTTATAATTCATTTGAATGGAATGATTTTGATCAAAGTCAATCGATCTTGTTTGCCCAATTTGCAATAAAAAATGATCAGATAATTCTTACAAATTCTGTTACCGATTAATTGATCCTGTTATGATTTCATTTGAATTGATTTGCGCACCAGTTTGAGTCGATCCACTCGTGGCATGAATCGTCTGCTATGACAATACAGTTATAACGATTTCAAAATGAACTTGTTGGATTCGATTGTATCTCCTATTGATAAGGTAGTGTAACAATTTGCCTACAATTTGTTTGATTATATCGGTTTCAATTGGATATGAAACTATATCACAAATTTTTGGTTATGATTCTGTTCACCCGACTTCATGGTAACAAACGAAACAAAGTATGCATATCTATATGATCATTTGGTTAATATTGATCCTGTTGGATTTCAAATGGTATAACAATTTCAATTTCAAATTGTTTGATTCGTTTTCAAATAGCTATTGGATGTTAATTGAATTCTTTAAAAGATTTACAATCGATTTTAATGCTGATTCTGTGTCTTATTTAGACCAGCTACAAAATCGCAAGATTCTGTAGCTAGTCTATAGAATTAGATTTTTGTTATTTTATTAATAAAGGATCCTTCTAACTTGTCCATTTTCGGCCCTTTTCAGGTAAATTCGAATTGCATGGGACATGCTGGGTAGTCTAGGGGATATTTGTGTGTTTTAGTTTTATTGTAGGTTCCTAGTTTAGTTAAACTTGGGATATCTTCCCAGATTTTATGTAAACAGTTTTTGATAACTTCCACAGGGAGGTTTTACCCTGTGGAAAACCTTTCAAATAATTATTATTTTTGTAATAAGGATCATCCTCACTTGTGGGAGAACCAGGCTATGGATTCCTAATACAAACTGAGACAAAAGTTGATGTTCTGCTATAGCTTTCACTTTTCATAATATCAATCTTTTGTTTCAAGTTTATGCATGTCATTAGCAATTGATTATAGACTACTTTAGCTATCATAGTCTCTTGCAAAATGATGTGATTTAATTAATATGATCCATGTCTGATTTCTTTCAACATTTAAAACACAACAATTACTTTATTCAGTTAATGAATGACAGATTTCTCTTCTTCATCAATTGAATTATTTTGTATAAGTCTTTACATACGGGTTTATCTAACTGTGGAGATTTATAAATCATATGATTGTTATGATTTTTATGTCTTGTTTTTCCTGTAATCATACTTGAAGAGCACTACAGTTATCATTTATGAGTATCTCCTTGATAATTCGGTGCGGGTTTCCTCCCTCCAATCAACTAGCACAATCATAATACATAGGGCAAATCTGGAGCATTTCTCCAGGTCAGTTTGTAATTTATTTTCATTAATTTGTTAGTATACTATTAGTATTTTAGCTAGATATATTTGTAGTTTAGATTAGTGATTTAGTTTAGTTAGTTTTCTGTTTTATTTCTATTCATAAAATTATAAAATCAACAAAAAATATCTTTCTCTGTCTTAGGGCAGAATATAAATGAATTTTTCAGGTTTTATTTAAATCTATAAATTGTAGATATTGTACATTTTGTGAATAAGTTATATTTCAGTTAATAGTTAGATAGTTAATTAGTTAGAGTTAGTATAGTAGTAGTTAGTAGATTGTATATATAGAATAGTTAGATTAGTTTAATTTGTTTTAATAATTAGTTTTAGTTTAGTTTGTTTAATAGTTAGTTTTAGTTAGATTAGTTTATTAGTTTGTTTTATTTATTTCTAGTTAGCTTAGTTATTGTAGATTAGTTTTATTTTTGTTTTCTTAGGACTTTAGATCGGTTAACGGAGCCGCTAAACCCGTCAGGGTGGTTCATCCCAAATGGCTTGGGTTATTAGACAACCCCATACCGGTTCCACTCTCTCAGTTGATGGATGGTCGATTTCGCCCGTCAACAAATGGCGCTAGAAGGAGGGTCTGAACTTAATTAATGGCACGAGGTGGTCGTAAGACTCCTCCACCACCTAATCTCTCACCTATAGTGACTAGAAGCCGTTCAAATGATAATATTCCCCTTCAAACAACAACTACTTCAACCGACGATCCTCAGACCACAGTTGAGCCAGCAACCCCTAATCCTACAGGTGGTGACATACAAGAGATTGTTCGCCAATCTCTTATAAAAACACATAGTGCCTTAGCCTGTTTGAGGCAACCAAACCATCCGTGGGGCCAACCTTTGGACTTCTCTAATATCAGAGAACAATTAGGAGACACTAACCTCACTGTGAATTCTACGGATCCAAACCCAAATCCTGCTGCAGGAGGATCTGGGATACCTCCTGCACCACCTCCATCATCTCCTTCCTCTTATGGAGGAGATTCCTCTAACGAAGGCAATTCCCCTTCTCAGCCTTCCACACCCACTACCCCAATGGCAAATCAGAACAACCCTGCTAGACCCTGGCTTGATCAAGATGCCGTAGCTGTACCTGGAGCTCAGCACCCTCTACCTAAACACCCAGAGAAATGGCTTCCCAAGTTTGACCCTGACTCAAAACATATCGCAAAGGGCCTTACAAACCCCCGTTCCGGAAGCCTTTTCCTACCAACCGGCCTAACCCAACCACCGAAGGCCTTAATCTAGAAAGTTTGCAATGCGCTCTTCAAACAATTCTAGAAGCCTAAGATAACTTGATGCCTCCTGAGATCCCTAAAGAGGTAGTTGAACAAGAGACAGTTCAAGAAGAAGAGTCTTCTCCAAATATTTTTGGACACTTCTTGGACAACATATTTCAAGCCAACTTTGAGACAGTTCATCCTTATAATACCAGGAGTAAGACTGCAAACAAACCTTCTACCAAAAACACTACAACTCCGCCTCCCAAGCAATCTAAATCAGCTGAGCCTAAACAGAGTAATGTGAAACCCAACTTAGATTATGATGTTGTTGAAGATCTTAAAAAGTTAAGGGATAACATTTCTATTTATGAGTTATTAAAGTTTCCATTTTTGTTACAAAAAATGTTGCAAAATATCTCGGAGAATGGCAAAAATGGTAATTCTAATGGTAACAAGGTTGTGCAAAACAAAACTCCCCAGAAGACTTCCACTAAAAATCATCCTGATCCTCAAGATAAAGGAAGCCTTCCTGTAAGTAATGTAAATAATATAAATAATGTAGATAAAGTAGCCGTAGAAACTACGAGTAAAAAGTCGCAAGCTACTACTCTTAGTACTCGCAAAAATGCACCTCCATTTCTATTAACGTTCGAGATATTTAATAGAAACGTGCACAATTGTATGGTAGACTCAGGGGCATCATCCAATGTGATGCCTTGGTCTGTTTGCTAGAAGATTAACGCGGAAGTTGAACCCTCTACTTTAAAAATCATACAACTTGATCAGACAAATTTCAAAGTTATAAGCGAACTAAAGAATGTTCTTATTAGATTATCGTCTAACCCCAAGGTTCATCAAGTTATTGATATAATTGTTGTGGATATTCCAGAAGTGTATGGTCTTTTTTTAAGTAGGGACTGGTCAGAACAACTACATGGTTATTTCACGACAGATTGGTCTCATCTATGGCTTCCAGAAAATGGCAAGCCTAATAAAATCAAAGTGAATCGTGAGCGCTACCTTAAGTTCACAGTCACAGATTGGAACAATCCCAACGAACCGTATACACCTTCTGCTGATTAACCTGAAGTACAAGGGATGGACACCTTCTTCAAAAATTTCATGGCCAAGGCTTCACCTATCATCAATCCAGAACAACAGTCCGAGATTGTAGCATATATGTAGCCAACAACTTCCATGCAACAATCCCATGTACCCGATGCAAATCAAATTTGGTCTCTGTATTTCGACGGGTCAAAATCCAAAGAAGGAGCTGGTGCAGGCTGCATTATTATTGATCCGGCAGGTAACAAAACATTGATAGCATGTACGTTGGAATTTGAATGTACTAATAATACTGCAGAATATGAGGCTTTACTGCAAGGTCTCAGAAAATATTTGGATATGAAAATTCAAAATTTAACCATCTTTGGCGACTCTGAAATAGTGGTTAGACAGGTAAGAGACTCTATCCACTGTCTATCTTCACATCTCAAAAGCTACCAGTCTGAGGTATGGAATTTAATGAACAAATTTTCTGCTTTCAATATAAATTCTATTCCTAGATTGAATAACTCTGAAGCAGATTTATTAGCTGATGTAGCTTCTAAACTTCTTCTTGCAGAAGACTTGTCCCCGGATGCATTCTCCGTCGAGCTGCTTTTCCGGCCATCCGTTCCCGACAACATCACGAACTGGAGAGTATTTGACGACGATCAACAGATTATTAACTTTCTACACATGGAAGAAACCTTTCAAGGTGCGGTGATAGACGAGCACACGCACGACGAAAATTTGCGCGATTTCATGGTAATACCAGATCCGAGAACTCCTGAACCCTCATCGGATATGGTAAAATCGATCCCTAAATATGTAATTAGATTAGAGAAGTTTTATGATTTTCAAGATAAATTTAAAAAGACGGTCAACTGTAAAACCAATAGTTCCTCGTTATCTTATGAAAAAGTAAACTTAGGAACTAATGAGAATCCTCAATGCATTAATCTAGGGTTGGGATGTTCTCAACAAGAAAAATATGCATTCATTAAATTGTTCAAAGAATTTAAATATGTCTTTGCATGGACGTATGATGACCTCAAAACTTTTGACCCTAATATCATACATCATGTCATCCCTACGAAGCCCCAAACCTTACCCTTTCAACAAAAACTGAGGAAAATGCACCCCAAACTCGAACCGACCATTCAAAAAGAATTAAATAAGCTCCTAAATGCTAAGATAATTTTTCCTATTAGACACACTCAATGGGTTTCCAACCTTGTCCCAGTCCGGAAGAAAAGTGGGGAAATTCGACTTTGCATCGATTTCCGAAACCTTAATAGAGCGTCTGATAAAGAAAACTATCCTGTCCCACCCATGGGACAGATCCTTCAACAGGTATCTGGTTCTGAGAGGCTATCCTTACTGGATGGTTTCTCAGGGTACAACCAAGTCCTGATGTCTCCACCAGACCAACTTAAAACTACCTTCCGTACTCCGTGGGGCACTTATGCTTATTGCAAAATGCCTTTTGGATTGATTAATGTTGGTGCCACCTTTCAGAGAGCAATGGACATTGATTTCTGAGGCTTAATCAATCAGTCCACCGTAGTTTACTTAGATGATGTGAATGTATTTTCTAAAAACAAAAACGATCATCTAGCTCACTTACGAGCCGTCCTACTGCGATGTCGTAAATACAACATCTCCTTGAATCCCAAAAAATCCATCTTTGCAGTAGAACAGGGTAAACTCTTAGGATTCATTGTGTCTAGTGAAGGGATGATTATTGACCCCTAAAGGACTCAAGTCATCGCAAAACTTCTCCCTCCTACATCCAAAAAATCTATGCAGTCTTTCTTAGGCCAGATTAACTTCGTGAGAAGATTTGTCCCCAGTTTCTCCGAAATGGTCAGACCTTTGCAGAATCTGATTAAGAAAGACACCCAATATCACTGGGGACCCCTAGAAAACCAAGATTTTGATGCAATAAAGAAGGCCATAATAAACGCTTTGCCTCTCATGAGCCCTGATTTTTCTCAATACTTTACACTTTACACTTTTTCTTCTGACCGTTCCTATGCCGCCATCCTAACCCAAAAGAATGCTAAGAAAAATGAAGTACCCATTGCCTTTATGAGCTCTACTTTCAAAGGCGTTGAACTTAATTACCTAGCGGTAGATCGGCAAGCCTATGCTGTTTTCAAAGCAGTCAAGCACTTCCGGTCCTATCTTTTGAAGTCAAGGACGAAGTTCATTGTTCCCTACCCAGCCGTGAGGAACCTGTTAGTGCAGAAGGAGCTAGGTGAGAAGAGGGCCAACTGGGTCACCTCCTTACAGGAGTATGACCTAGAAATCACCCCATCTCAGATAGTGAGAGGCCAAGGGTTATGCAAGTTAGTCACTGATCTAGCGGCAGGACAACGATAAGAAAGCGATATGTCAAACCTAGGACAAAGCGATCAAAGTCTAATTTGTTGCGCACAAAACCCTGTTAGTCCTTGGTACGACGATATAAGATTCTATCTTGAAAATGGATCAGCCCCCCGTCACCTTGACCCCGCCAAAAGAAGAGCATTGAGACTGAAGTCAGCCTCCTTTCATCTGGTTAATGGTATCCTGTTTCGTCAAGGTTTTGACGGCGTACTGATGCGCTGTCTTGAAAAAGACGAAGCAGAAAAAGTCTTGCTCGAGTTGCATGCAGGAAAAGCTGGTGGTCATTTTGGTGGTGACACCACTGCTCATAAGGTTCTAAGAACCAGTTATTACTGGACCACGCTTTTTAGAGATGCCCATGCCTTGTGTCGTAAATGTATCATCTGCCAGAAAGCATCAGGGCAGTTACAAAAACCAGCCTTTCCTTTGCAGCCCGTTACAATAGATTCTCTTTTTCAGCAGTGGGGCCTTGATATCATAGGTCCAATAAACCCTCCATCCTCACAACAGCACAATTTTATTGTGACAGCCACAGATTACTTTACTCGATGGTCTGAAGCTGCTATGTTAAGAACTTTCAACACCAGTCAGGTAATTGCCTTTCTAAATTCGAATATTATCACTCGCTTCGGTATCCCTGACTATTTAGTTTTTGATAATGCTTCTTACTTTTCCTCTCTTGAGATGAGCGAGTTTGCTTTGGATAAAGGAATCAAGCTGAAGTATTCTGCTAGCTATTACCCTCAGGGCAATGGATTGGCAGAATCGACAAACAAGAACTTGGTCAAAATAATCAAGAGAACGGTGGTTGAAAATCACAAAAATTGGCACAATGCACTGCTAAACGTGCTGTGGGCTGATAGGGT
>JASDQU010371305.1:43294-55685 GCA_032191745.1 Picea mariana | reverse complement strand
CACTTAGATTTTTTGTTGAACAAAAATGAATGTGGGTCATATTTACTTATTGAGATACTTTGAAGGAAAATTGTTGGTACATATTGTACTATGATACTTTCCATTCAAAACTAATGCATCTATGTTTTCATAGAGAGTAGCAAGGTAGTGAGGTACATCTACAAGCGAGGTATATGTACAAATTTAGTAATGCTAGCAAATTAAATTGAACAAAAAAATAGATCTATTAAAACTAAGAGTAATTTGTTTTTACAACCCAGGTAGATATGTCATGTCTATAACAGTAATATTCTATAGCCAATTAGATGTGTCAAGTCTATAACATTCATGTTCTATATCTGAAATAGATGTGCATCTACATCAGAGAGATTTTTAGCTTGGTTTATTTTTGAACCTTCTCCAGATTCTTAATAAGTCCAGGTTAATATGGATCCAGGCCCCTTAAAGATAAGCCTTAGATTGCAATTTTTTGTGGTTAATATCAATTGGAACACAATAGATCTTTTTAACCATGTAAATATTGTTTTTTTCCTTTCATGGTGTGATGTTAACATTATTTTTCCTAGCATAGGATGTGTTAGTGCTAACTTCTATTTTTATGAAGGAAAGACTGATCAAGTTGCAAGAGTGGCCAACTCCATCACAATAATATCCATTCTACATGGATGAGTAAAGGCAAGAGTGACCAAGCTGGAAATATCTCCATTTCATAATGAAGTCATAGAATTATCTTCGAGGTGTGATGCTCAATTTGGAAGTTTCCTTTCATATTGAACAATTTTCTTTTAAGTATGAATGAAGTTCATTTTGAGCATTCTACATTGAAAAAAATTCTACTAATCTTCTAATTAGCAATTCCTATGAAAGATTATACCATATGTACTAATGTCCCATTCGATTATGAAATTATGTCCAACACTCATTTAATATTTATTTTTTTGTAGATAACAAGGTAACCCAATTGGTAGAATAAAGGAATTCATTGTATTTTTATATTTGATGTTTGAATATTGGATTTGGACTTTTGTATACCATCCAAATTAATGATAGGTCCCCAAAAGAAATTCAACTTGATTTGATAATGCCTAAATTTTTAAAAATTGTCTAGATCATACCTAAACATCCTCTTTCTATGGAAGTTTCATTCTTGTCACTCACATGGATATTTTTCTAATTGCATACTGGATATGATAGTCCATCCATGTTTCTCCCGGTTGTGAGAGGATGAACTTCATGGTTGTTTCTGATGCATCCATAGTTTTTCTTGTTCCACCCTTGATGACAAATATTAGTACATGTGTAATCATGTTCCTAATTGAGTGTGTCAATCCCTTTGTCCTCCAAATTTTCGATATGCTCCTCATGTAACATGAACTATTTTTCATACATGATGGATATACACCAACTTACAAAATATAATGTCTCCCACTAATGGAAATAAAGGGAGTGATCATGTCATTATCCTACCATAACTATGACTAACTACTTCTTGGTTACATGAGTAAATTCTAACAAATTTCCAACACAAAATAATGCAAAATCAACACATTTCTTAATTTCGTGTATAGAACGAGATTCCTCCTCTAAACATGAGATCCTTACCCATATAGGGGAACCCAAGATTTCCATATCTACACCAAAATCAAGGGTCCAGTGGGAAAGAAACATTTCCTTGGAATCCATTAAGTATGGACCTAATCTGAAAAATCTAATCTCTCTCCCCTTTTTTGTCAAATAAGAAAAGAAACAAATACCTTTTACACAATAAATAACTTGACATGGAATATCCCAATGTTATGTGGCCCATACTTGAAATTATCTAGTTGTTAAAAAAATTAATTTTATATTTACTTTGAGTCATTATCCAATCAATAATAAACCTTAGAGGGATAATATATTTTTTCACTATTATATCCTTATGTAGACTTTCCTATGACATGACATTCCACAAACATTTAACTAGCAAGGGTTTTAAAAAAGAATGAATATTTTTCAACCCCCACCCTCCTTTATATTTTGGTTGAGCTATAAAATTTCATTTGACAAGCGGTTCATCTCTTCATTCTTTGTTTTCCAATCCAAAATAATATAAAAACTTTTCTCCTAGTGTTCTCTAGAACTCCCTTTTGGAATATAGGCTAGTGTATGTCATTACAACCAAGAGTTGAGTTGAGTTGAGTTGAGTTGGTTAGTTGGTTAATTTTTCCTTTATGTTTGCATAGGTTAGTTTCATTGTCAAGTAATGCTTATGTGATTTAGGGACATGTTTCTTAGTGTGTATGATTGACGATGATCCTCAAATGGAAGCACACACTTTTTTATAGAAGTATTCAATTTGTTTTAGGTTCCATACCGTTCTTAATATACTAAGAAAACTGGGATTGACACTCTTGATTTTCAATATGAATAGCCACTAGATTAAGAATGGCATTGGTTTGATGTAAATTAAAATATTGTCAATTGAAATTGACACAATTTTCTTCTGGAATATTTACACTGAAAGTCCACAAAGCATTCCACCACCAAGCATCCCCTTTTTGGAATGTTTTTCAATTCACAAAAAAGGATGAGAATAAAAACGTAGTTGATCAAATAACTTAATAATTTACTCATCATTCTCTTCATCAACACCAACATTCAAAAGATTCAATTGAGTGATTAATAAATTTCCTTTATCTTTTCATGGGTTAGTTTCATTGTCAAGTAATACTTCTACACTTTAGGGACATGTTAGTGTGTATGATTAATGGGGCTTCTTGAATGGAAGCATGCACTTTGTTATAGAAATCTTCAATTTGTTTCAGGCTCCATACCTTTCTTAATATAAAAATAAAACTAGGATTGACATTTTGGAATTTGAATATGCATAGCCACTAGAGGAAGAATGGCATTGGTTTGATGTAAATTAAAATATTGTCAATTTGATTGACATAATTTTCTTGTGGTATATACATTTAAATTACACAAAGCCTTCCAGCACCAAGAATCCCCTTTTTTAAAATATTTTCAATTCACCAAAAAGGAAACGAGAAAAATGAATAGTTTATCTAATAACTTAACAATTTACTCATCTTTCTCTTCATTGGCTTCAACATTCAAAATGTTCAATCGAGCAATTCATTTTTCCTTTATCTTTTCATAGGTTAGTTTCATTATCAAGTAATGCTTCTTAAATTTAAGAACATGTTTCTTAGTGTGTATGATTAACGGGGCTGCTCGAATGGAAATATGCACTTTATTATGGGAATCTTCAATTTGTTTAAGGTTCACTACCTTTCTTAATATACTAAGAAAACTAGGATTGACACTTTGAAATTTCAATATGAATAGCCATGAGACAAAGAATGGAATTGGTTTGATGTAAATTAAATATTTTTAATTGATTGACATAATTTTCTTGTGGCATATACACTAAAAGTCCACAAGTCCTTCCACCACCAAGCATCCCCTCTTTGGAAAATTTTCCAATTCACTAGAAAGGATGAAAAAAAAGTTAGTTTATATAATAACATAATATTTTTGTCATCATTATCTTCATCGACACTGACATTCAAAAAGTTCAATCGAGAAATTATTTTTTCCTTTATCTTTTCATAGGTTAGTTTCATTGTCAACTAATGCTTTTTCACTTTAGGGACATGTTTGCTACAGCGGGAAAACCCCCCTCTGGACTACACTAGGGTTCAACATGTAGGTAGATATAACCATCTAAAAGTATCCTACTTTTTATAACTACCCGGAATATACCACACATTCATGCATGTAATACAAAGTGAAAAGATCTTGTAACTCTACCTTTAACTTCGCATCTGGTGTCGATCCTTCTGCGTTCGATTTCTCTACTGACTACAATCCTCCTCCCAAGGTTGTCTTGCATCCAAAAACATATAAACAAAGAACTACACACATGCATCTCATATATGAATCATGGGTAAGATGTCAGTATAAAACGTAAATCAAACATAGATATTTGGCACATCATATTTCGGGATAGAAAAAGTATTCCTTTTATTGTTATCACAATGTTTACTTACAATGAGATCAACGACTGCTCTGTGAACTTGGTACGGGCTCCTCTTCACCAAGGTCCAACTGTGCTTCCACGTATCTTTTTCCTCTCACACTTCTTCTAGGGAAATGGCATAGGCTTGTGAAGGAGGAAAAAGGGCTAGAATGGAAAATTTTGATGCAAATCTCACAAGGTGGATGCAAATTCTTGGGGCAAGGAGGGGATGTGAAATGGGCAGAGTTTCATTGTTCTTATGTTTATGTTTGGAATGAGACCCCAAAACCTCCTTTTATATGAAAAAAGGATGGTTATTCAATTGGGTGATGGGCTATAGGCGATGGGATGGTTGGAAAACTACCCAATACCCCGTAATCTCAACGAATTCCCTGCAACTTTTCAATTTTTGCAACATTTGTGGGTATACGTGGGTTGTAATGGTGCATATAATGTACATACATGAGCTGTAGTGATGCAAAAATCATGTGTATGCGGGAAGTAGTGGTGTAGGGCATGTACATCTTCAAAAATAAGGCTTTTAAGAAGAGTTGCTTAGTGATGGCTTGGAAAAAATAGAAAGTAAGAGGGCCAAATGTCAGGTATGCATGTATGGTGAAATTTAGGATTATAATAGATTCCCCTTAATGTGTGAGATCAGAAGAGCCTCTGATGGGCGAAATACATTAAAAAATCTTCACCAACATATGAAGCAAGTGAGCCTAGGACCAGAGTTTAGGAGGTGCCATCTGCAAAAATAACAATTGTCTCACCGAGGCGGGCATACCCATGTTCAGGATGAAATAAATCATGGATGCCAATCAAATGCACTGCAAATCCATGTCATATAACTATATAAAGTGTAGTCGTGAGCAATAAACAATGGATCTACATCTCAAAATCAAATATATACATGTATAGTATCCATATTCAAGAAGCCAAATGATGTCTGATGGTTGGATATGAGGCCTTAAGAGCTCGAGCAACAACTTCAAGATCTTCAAAACTCGGGTAGGAGTGTAATTTGAGTGTACGAATTCACTACCAAGAGGTCTTCGAAGGATCCTTGGGGAACATACAAGAGGATCTCAATGATCAGGCATATAACTTCATTGATTTCGAACAAATACTTGATTAGACTTTTGGGATGGCCGGGAATGAGGTCAAAAGACAAACTATAGAAAGGCCAACTCAGGTTGGGTAAAACTTCCCTTGGACAATAACACGACAGATGATCAAACTCAGGCATCATGACATTAACATAAGTTCACGATGCAGGAGGCAACAAAAACTCTCCATGTGTTTGGAAGGATAACCAAACGGAGGAGGACACAACTCTATGTAGCGAGAACAACTTCCTAAGGTCATATTAAATCCCAAATCTTGACGAAAAACAAAAGGATGTGCTTTGTCCAAAGGAGACTCATTGTGCTTCCATAAAAGGAAAATAGATTTCCCATCCTCTTTTTGGGGTATATTTGATTTTTTTTGTCTTTTTCAATATTTTGAAAAGATTGATAAAGAATAAAATAATTCTACGTTATAAAGGAGGAACGAGTGTCGTAAGAATACTAGTTGCAAGCGCAAGGAACATGTTGGAATGCATTATTTTATTGTTATACTCYTGGTTCAAAGGTTGGAACCACCCTTCTTTCTAAATAAGTAAGAGGTTATAATTAAKCCMAAAAGCTGGATTTCGGGATCTCGCATATTTCACGATGTACCTACCAAGCCCCGGTATCCCAACGTGTGATGTAGAAATAAAGTTTAGTTCTAACCACCGTTATCGAGCCTTTAAGTAAAGATCGTTTGATTTCTTCACCTCAWGCTCTCGCGCTTCGGGAGTTACTCGTTGAACACTTTTCGAACCTCCGAGATGCGAAGTTGCGAWGTCTTTTCAAGTCACTCAGGTAAATATCAAGAGTAATMTTTTTAAACCGTAGTTAGTCTCTATCGTGATTTAATGACTCGACGATTCTTTCCTTAAARCACAACACCTTTGTAACTCCCCGAAGTCACGATATTCATTAATTAGGATGGGTTAATTAAAAGATTAAATTAAATCACAAATTATAAATAATCTTGCTCCATCGTGATTTCAGGCTTTTGGGTCTCAAAGGCTAGATGTGAAATCGTCCGATACGACGAGCGTCRAAAAGGGGATAAAKTACTAAAAGCATGAAATTAAGGGAACTAAGACGGATTAATTAATGCCTTGAGTAGATTTTAACCGTACGATCTACGGATGAAGATTTTAACGTTTCTGCTCTTTTTCCAAGTTACAAGTCGTCAAATATTTATGGCATTTATTTGAATTTCACTGAAGTGATTGACAGTAAGATCCCACTTATTTTCTAAAATCTTTCCATTAAACCATTTAACCGTTCTTTCAACAAGGACTAGCATGAACTTAAGTGTTTAAGAAGAGGGTTTTCTTTTAGTATCTCAGCTTTTCTTTCTACTGTGCATAGAGCTATTTCGCCAGGATAACTTATGTCTATGTTTTCAATATTTTGCGACAGGGGATCTAATTGCAAGGTCATACACCATGGCTCCACAAAAAATGCCCAAGGTAGTCATCGAGAGCTTAGACCAAGGTTCAGACATTATTTATGATACTTCACCTCTAAGTATCAACACTATTAAAACTTCACTAGAGGTTTTTCTTTCGACTGGGCCAAACTGATGTCAGATAGTCTTACCTATCGAATTACTGAATATCGAGCGCAGAAAGCCAACAGGAGAACATATTCATTCTTTATGTTTTCCTACATCAGGGATGCTATTTTCTTCATGACATGTTTCCCATTGATGAGCTGGAGATGGACTCCATCTGATGTTGAACCTATCCATGTCTACCACTCAAATCTTTGGGAGGATAAGGCCAAAGATTTCATCTATGAGATTTTTAACTAGGTAATGGTATCGATGCATGTTGCTATCTTCGGCCATATGCCTCCCCAGATTTCAGATAACATCACGACCAACCTGAGAAATGTAGAATATTGATATATAGAAGCAGAGTATTCATACATCAGGGTTTTCGACACCTCCATTCCCCCCCATGTTTTGCTTTTATTTCCGCCATATAAGCTAATATGCTATGAGATCGCCAGGCAAGTTGTGTTCAGTGGAATAAGAAAGGATCTCAAAGGACTGTCGAAGAAGGTATGGCCACCCTTCCCCATTCACATTGSGTCGTACTCTTTATTATATTTTGTCTATGCCAAAGCCGAGTCCATGACTTTGGAGGAAATGGAGTTGGTGAACATTGAGTTCAAAAATCACGACCCAAATAAGGTTGTGAGTAATCACTTGGCGAATTGTGGCTTGAAGAGATATGAACACGAGGATTCATCCCATAATGAAATCTTTCGAGGTGCGAGGTCCTACTCTGAAGTCTTGAGCCAGATTCAGGCCTTGCCACCCGGAGATATGGTCGATTTCCTCAAATTCAAGGAGCATCAGAAGAGTTTCCTCCCCCTAATTTTGCAGGGCAAAACCCCAAAGATTCCAAACGTATAGCAGACAGAAGCCAAAGCCTCAAAGAACTCAAGTCCTAGCAAGGACAAAAATCAAGAAGGGATAGAAGAAAAGGATACCTCAGAATAGGGAGCCAAAATCCCCGATCAAGGAGAGAAAAACCTAGAGGCAGTTGCGCTAGGAAAGCATGTACTAAGTCAACCTGAGATACCCTCGCAAAATGCAGGCAAAACCTCACCAACCACATCAAAGGAGCCAGTCATAGACACTACCCCTAAACAATTATCCAAGGAAATCGACAATCTAATTGCTGTTATCACACCCTTACAGTTCACAAAGGGGAATCCTGATGTGGGATGGATTTTCAATGAAGAGATAACACCCATTTCCATGGAAGAGTTACCTCCAAACGAATTTTTCTTTGATAAGAAAATGAAGGTCATAGTGAATCAAGAATTGTATCAAAAAGTGGATGTAGTGGTTAAAAGGTTTAAAATCCTAACAAAAGGAAAGGTCATATAAGAGGAGGAATTCACCGACAAGATAGAAGGAACACTGGGGGCTTACGCTACAGCCAATCACTACTCATTCAAAACTTTGAAGGCCCAATTGAAATAGAAGAACATCTTGATCAGTAAGTTGGAAGTCAAGGTGGCTACGGCGAAAGAAAATGCTAGGGATGAGATGAGAAAAAGCCTCGAGCAAGCCTAAATAGCCAATCTGCAGGAGATCGAGAAACTTAGATCCGACCTTGAGAAGGTGTGCCAGTCGGTGCAAATAAGGAAAATGTAGGTAAGCTAGCAGGAGCAACAAATTATACAGTTACAAACGAAATTGGATGTTGCCGAAAACCAGGTTTTAGACATAAAGATTTTTCAAGCCGAGGCTACCAAAATCTGACAGAAGGTATTGGTGGCTCAATAAGACTTGCTTGCAAAAGTGGGAACCATTCAACATCACTTTCAGACGATAGATCAAATGCTAGAATATATCTCTTTGTGAGAAAGAGAAGTTGGGCCCACTTGAGTTGCTTTCCAGGATGTTGTGATAGCCACAACGAACGTAGAGGCAATCAGTAGCTCCAAATTATGCATCGTAGAACAAACTAGAGGGAGTATCTTAGTAAAGGCTTGGGAGCAGAATATATCAGAGAGCAGGGGAAGAGCTAAGGAGGTGAGAAATTATTTTGAAGAAACATTCTCCTTGATAAATAAAGCTTTTCTAGACCTTGATAAGGAAGGTAGTGTTTGGATGCTAGGAAAAATCAATATAGCTAAACACTTGATAGATATCAAGGAAAATGAAGAAAAGGAGCAAGCTAAAATATCCCAAATAAGCCAGGTTGATATCGTCCAAGTGGACAAATGGCTAGTATAGCCAAGTCTCCAATTGCGTTCTATCGTCACGGAAGACTGACAAGTGGGAAAAAGGTTGCCACAGTTGGCAAAGAGATGTTACACCTTTGAGGCCAACAACTAAGCAGAGCCTTCTAGGTTGATAGACCAGTTGGTTGAAAGGTGCGTCAATTTCATTGAGCAGGTGAAAGGGCAGGCTTCTGGTGTTAAATAGTGACAGATGTCAATCCGTTCTATTTCTGGAGCCAGAAGAGAAAAGAAAGGAAGTCATTCCGCCTGCATGGGGGAAGACAAAGAGCGAGGAAATGAAACACTTCCTTTCCTCAATTGTAATGAAAGGTTTCTATAATGAATGGAATTTGAAGTGTTTTTTAGGCTTGTATAAATAGGCATTTTGAAGAAAAACCAGGGGCTTTTCTTTTGGCAGATTGTAATAGAGAAATTTTCCATTGCCAGGAATTAATACAAAGCGAATTGAAGACTCCATATTCCTTCAAGATTGAGTTATGTGCTTTATTCCGTTATTTCATGCTTCATGACATTTTTATATACATCTTTGATGAATTCTTTAACTGCAATTTGGTACAGCCTCTACTATGGAAATTATGTTTTAGTTATCTAATTATTTGCAACTTTTCCTTTGTTTCAGCTATTAGCAGGTACAAGACCTGTGGATTACTTAGATCGCTATATTTTACACTTCATTAAAGTGTTTCTCTTCTTTTTCTTCTTCTGTTACAACATGAGATTCCTCTCAAAATGATGCCTCACATTGTCTGAGAGATTTATGCTTTTCTTTCATTTCATACATGGTTCCAAATTTTTAACTCAGTTATGAAAGATGGCCTTCAATTTGTTAAACTATTAATTTGTCTCACGGGATTTATTTTTCTCTTGTATAAATAAAAAAATTGAATCAACAACTCAAAAAAAAAAAAAAAACAGCCTCTTAAATCTTTGTTCCTTAAATGATTGTCACTGTTGCAAGGCAACCTCACATAGAACTCGACCTCTCAGACCAAACCAACATTGCCTTAAACCTCTTTGAAACTATCCTAAGAACTGCAACCACCCGGGTCGAACTAGAACATTCATGGGCAGCCATTGAACAAGACATAACCATGAAAGAACAAGTGGAAGTTAGACACATACAACTTAGAAATCAACTATAGTTTCTCTTCCAATTGTTTTCTCCTTCCCTTATCTTTTACCCTTTTCTGGATGCCTAGAGTCTATACTTCATAGCCTTAAGTACAGACTCTAGAACAATAGAACACACTAATTCTCATAGCAAGGAGACATGTGAAGGAAAAGTAAACTTAGAGAAAATTCCTCCATGGGTCAAGGTGTCAGGTCGCAGAGGCAAAGTGCTACAAGGCTTGCATATAAGGCATGCTTCAAAAGTTCAGTTGAGAGCAACATGGAAACAACATTAGACCAAAGATGCAGAGATGGAACTGTGATTAACAAGACATGATGAAACCCCCTTCAATGTATTTTTCATGAGCCTAGAGAAGATAAGTTCGATGGTTTTTCCACATTTAGAGAGTCTGAAAAAACATAAAAGAAGACTCCACTGGGGTACCTTTTTTGAAGGTAGTCTAGTCATCTTGAAAAATGGGTAAACTAACACTGAGAAGATGTCTATTCAAAAACATTTTAATGAGTGTAACACAAACAAGATAACTCAACAATATTTTCAATTTTAAGGAGTCTAAAAAGAGCTTAACTACAGACTCACATCCTTTTTCTAAATTTAGTCTCCTTATCCCAAAAAAGTAAAAAATTTACTTAGGAGAACTCTCCCGACAAGACAATTAATCTCTTGAGGTGATTCAGATTATTTTCGACACGAAATGAGAGTGGAGATATAATAAATAAATGCATAGAGATATCATGGATATCCAATAATATAACATAAATGTATCGGAGTTGCAACCATAAACACAGAGATACAGTAATACATGATTTCTATTAATGAAATAAATTGACAGAGACTATAAAAATACTGAGTGAAATACTCACTAGAATGGTGGCATCTTATCTCTGAGAAGAGATGTGACGACTACTCACATTCACAAGAAGATAATTACAATGAGGCTCTAAATGAATTTTTACAATAAAAAGGAATTCCAAAAACCCTAGACATCCAAAAACCTAACCCTAGGAGATGAAGTGCCAAAAGTCATGTGGGCTCTGTTTGGGTAAGTTAGTACATCAACTTCCTGGGGTCGTAACTTTTGCATAGGATCTCCATTTTAGGCGTATGATAGCCTGTTGGAAAGGTATATTTGATGAGATTCATTTTAGTCCTAATATTGAAAGAACTTCCATATTGAAAACCTATTTTCCCAAAAAAACATCTTTTAGGGCCTCAAAATGGCCCCAGAAGTTAAAAACTGCTAAAAATAGTAAATTACCAAAATTGCCAGATTTTTTTTTTGAGCTAGTTGGAATAGGTGGGTGGCCATCGGTATCCACCTGGATAAATCCTCCCTCCTTAGGAATAAATTGTCTCCATTTCATTGAGTGCTTGAGGGAGAGGAAAAAAAGTTTATTGAATATGAAACTTGGTGACTTGTTTCCTTGCTAGAGACGTCACGCTGTTTAGTTTTTGGAAGTCTATCATGAACCTATTGAGGCTGAGGTTGCTAAAAAATTTGAGCTACACGAGAGGTTGGTATGAAGAAGGAATATTTATGCTTTGTTGCAACCTTGTCAACCTGCTTCTGTTGGATAGGAGGTGCTTGGGGCGAGGCTGTAGTGGTTGTAGTGTCCTTTTGTTCCCCTTTTGAATAGATTGTGAAGAAGCTGAATTTTACAGTATGAAATACTACCTTGTAGCACTGTTTAGGTGGAACAATAGTTGGAACTACCTCTGGTATTATGTAGAGTTTACCCCCTAGAGAAAAAATGACACTGCGGGGTCGAGACTCATAAAAAGCATGGCGTCTCCACATATATGGTTGGCCCAAGAGAACATCACAGACATTCGGTGGGGAAACATCACATAATACCTCATCCTTGAAGGTTTGGATGCCATATGACAATCAACACTACTGGATGAAATGAAGATCTCATCCTTGGAAAAGCCACCCGATGTTGTATGGATGCGGGTGTGGTGTTGTCGACAATCCCAACTTTTGATGACCTCTGCTGAGATGAGGTTCTTCTGGATTCTGCTATCAACAATAAAATGTAGTGAGGTCCCCTTCACCCACATCTGTGAATGAAAAAGGCACTCCCCCTCTTCAGGATCTATTTTTTCTTCTGTTTGAATTGTTGCGGTCACGATAATAGCAGTGGGGTCTGCTGATCCGGATTATTTTCGGCATGAAATGAGAATAGAGATATAATAAAGAAATGAACAGAGATATTGTAGATATTCAATAATATAACAGCAATGTATCATACATGCAACCATAAACACATATATACAGTAATACACAATTTCTATTAATCAAAGAAATGTACAGAGACTGTAAAAATACAGAGTGAAAGACTCGCTAGAATGGTGGCAGCTCATCTCTGAGAAGAGATGTGACAGCTA
>JASDQU010371305.1:21003-36256 GCA_032191745.1 Picea mariana | reverse complement strand
ATTTACATATTTTATGCCTTATGGATCACATTTTTAAAGTGTATGTACATGTGTATGTGTGTGCTTCCTTTTATGTGTGTGCAATATGCCAATCTAATAGTTGATTAGCTAGAGTATTTGTCATTTGATTTAGTCTCCTAGGAACATGGATATACGTAATGTAATAAAAAAATGGTTCTAAAAGATGTACCCTAAGGAACCGTTGATGTAGAGTAGGATCAGAAACGCGGTAAACCCCATTTAACTGGGACACAACCAACTATGCATCTAAGTAGACTTAGAGGTGAGAGATACCATGCGACAAAATTTCACAAAGAAATTCTATTACTGTGATGTACTCAACGACATTGTTTGTGTCGTCACCTAAGAAGATACCTCTAGTAGATAGAAACTGGCCTTGAGGTGTGAATATTACCCAAGCAATAGAAGCAAGCCTCCGAGTGTGTCAACTAGCACCGTCCACGAACCCAACGAACACCTCTAATTCACTTGACATTTTCCACAGTGAAAAATATGACATCAATAGAGACATGTCCACAAAACAAAAATATAAAAAAAACTATTTGTATAATATCTATAGATATGTACAAGAAGTCACGCAAGGCAACCCACCTACGAGT
Source organism: Picea mariana (assembly GCA_032191745.1). Classification (NCBI taxonomy): domain Eukaryota; kingdom Viridiplantae; phylum Streptophyta; class Pinopsida; order Pinales; family Pinaceae; genus Picea; species Picea mariana. The sequence goes on along the minus strand of JASDQU010371305.1, from coordinate 35,636 downwards.
AATACTTCTTCAGGTAGAGCCCATTTCTAGGCTCCGCTAAGTATTTTCCCTCAAAATCAACCAGACGATAAGAACCCTTCTTTAGTACCTCCTTCACGATGAAAGTTTTGAACCACATGGTTTTGAACTTTCCTTCCCCTAGGGGATCCTTATGTTGGTCGTAGACCAAGACAAGGTCGCCTTCGGAGAAACTCTGAGGATGAACAGACCGATCATACTGACACTTGACTCTTTTCTTGTGAGCCTCATTAACAAATATTGCATCACGTCACTACTCATCGAGATGCTCGAGATATAATAAGCATTCATCAAGCTTTGAAGTGTCTGGGAATAACTGTACTGTCAACTTTAGAGATGGGATCTAGCACTTTATATGCAAGACTGCTTCCAACCCGTAAATGAGTTGAAAAGGTGAGAAACTAGTGGCAGTCTTTACAGATATTCGGTAGGCCCAAAATGCTGAGTACAACATCAAATGCCAATTTGACTTGGAGGAATTGATCGTTCGCTGTAGAATAGTCTTGAGGGACCTATTCACAACCTCCACCTAACCAGTCTCTTATGGGTAGTAGGGTGATGAATTATTTTTCCTCAACACAAGATTTGATGTTAACTCAGAAATCATTTTGTTCTGAAAGTGACTTCCATGTTTAGTGAAAATCTCCCCGCGGATGCTGAAACTAGCTATTATCTGATTGAAAATAAAGAGAGTCGTTGTCTCGCCATGATTATTGAATATTGGCATAGCTTCTATCCACTTTGTGAAGTAGTCTACTGCTACGATGATATATCGATGCCCCCTGGATGAAACTGGGTGGAATGTAGTATAATCAATCCCCCATTTGGTGAAAGGACTGACAGTAATGATGTGAAACATGGGAGCGGGGTGTGCCCTCATCTTTCGAGAGAAGATCTAACATGGGTGACACTTCTTGACTGATTCAACACAATATTTGATTAACATCATCCAAAATTAACCGTCTCGTAGAATCTCTTGGGTTGTTTCCAACCTATACAAATGACCACCACATGCTCTGGTGTGGCAGTCGTTAAGAACAAGTTCATCTTCTTCATGAGTGATGCACTGACGAAGGATGCAATCTACACCTCGACGATACAAAGTGTCATCGAGTATGAGATAATTTTTTTCTTGATGGCGTATACGTCGACACTCATCATGAGAAGCAGAGGCAGAGCACTTCAAAGTATGGATATAGACTAGTATATCTCCATACCAGGGGTCCAAAGATGAAATAAGAAAAATATCTCCTTTAATCGGTGATTCTTTGGGCGTAACATCACCTGATTCAACTGGAAGTTCCGAGTTAAGCTTCGCAAAGACCAGTGACTTTTTGGATTTGATGGAAACAAAATCCAAGTCAAATTCCTGGAGGATAATGATTCATCTACTAATCTTCCTGCCAATGATGTGTCGTGTCAAAACATATTGGAACAAATTCACAATGACAACGACGATGGTCTTACAAAGAAAAATATAATGACGGAACCGCTGGATAGCATGCATTGTTGCCAATGCTAGCTTCTCAACATGGGAGTAGTTGAGTTTTGGTCCAACCAGGCCTCGACTCAGGTAGTAAAACACATGCTCTTCAAGTAGATAATCCTCTTGAACCAAGAACATATCGACGGTCGACTCTGTAGTAGCCAAATACAATAAGAAATATTTATTATAATTGGGAGGCCGAAGTAGAGGGGAAGACACGAGGGCACATTTCAACACTTCAAAAGAGCGTTGAGAGACTTCATCCCAATGGAAGGGGACTCCCTTATTCGGTAAACACATGAAACCTTTAGTGATCTCGATATAGTTTGTGACAAAATACTGTAGAAAATCTGCTTGACCCTGTAATCTTTGAAGCTGAGGGACTATGCATGGGGGAGGCAACTGAACTGTCACCTTAACCTTTATAGGATCGACCATGATCCCTATTGTTGAAACTATGAAACCTAACAGACGATTTGGCGTCATGCAGAAACTACACTTGTTTGGATTCAAGCGAATTTGATAGTAGCGACATCGCTCAAAGGTTATTTGGAGGTGTGGGGGATGATCAACTCTCTTACAAGATCATGATGCTAAATAATTGAGATAAGCCTTGACTATGTGTCTTATGTAGTGGAAAGCAAAAGACATGGCCTACTGAAAAGTAGCTCCAACATTCTTCAGGCCAAAAGGCATCTTCTGATAATAAAATGTACCCCATGGACAGATAAAAGTTGTTTTATGCAGGTCTTTGGGCTTAATCTGTATCTGATTGTATCATGAAAAACCATCCATGAAAGAAAATACCTCACAGCCTGCACACTCATCAACAATATGTTCAATGAATGGGGTGGGGAAATTATCCTTTGGACATGCCTTGTTCAAATCATAGAATTCCATACATACGTGAATCATTCCTTGCTTTTTGTTGACCAAAACGAGATTTGACACCCATTGAGTCAACTGAATGGGGTAGATGAAACCAACTTTGAGTAGTTTCTCTACTTCAGCCTTAATAACTGTTGCTTTCTGAGGATTCACCAGATGAAGCTTCTATTGGACCATATTGGTGTCAGGATAAGTCGTTATTTCATGTTCGATGATTCTTGGATCAATGCCTAGCATTTTCTCATAAGACCAGGCAAAAACGTCACAGAATTCCTTAAATAAATCTGTATAGATATGAATCTCCTCGGGGGAGAAATATTCTCCCACGAAGACATTCTCCACGACGCCAGGGGTTCTGGAGATGTCAATAAGTATCATTTTATAGATGGCTTCCATATTACCATCGACATAAATTGCGTTCGTAGCCAGAGGAGTAATAGGAAAAGACCTATCTCCAATCATAGTCAACACGAATTATCCTACCTCTATTCTTCTTAACTCTAGGATGAAATAAGATCTGTGATGGATATCGTCCCAGGGTTTGTCTGGACTAGTCAATGCCTCTAAAATTGCCTCATCGAAGGGCAATACCAAGTCTAAAGAATTAGTAGTGGCGAGGAAACATTGAGCCCAAATACACTTGAGAACTAGATCCAACTCCGGTACAGGAGTCGGATCGGGGTCAGCCAAAGCTTGATGGACAATAGAGTACACAACTTCTTTTGCAGACAAGGGTATGGACATGCCAGGATGCCCTGTCCCTTCCATCAAAGCCTATGGGGAACAAAGATTCCACAGATCAGTCAAGTAAGTCGTATGGAATGAAGACACTTGAAAGATCTCATCCCTAGGTTGTTCGGGGACAACCGATATCTTCTTGACATCGCCAGAAGGAGGCGGGTAATAAAATGTACATATCAAAGGTGGGCACAAATGAACCCCTATGTTGACGACATCTGGATGTGGGTTATCAATCATCAGGACTGTGGATTCCCTCAATGAAGGGTTAGGCCTGGAGAAGGACAATTGATCAATGGGCACGATTTGACCTTCATGTGGAAACAACAAGACCTGAAAAACTATGGCAACCATTACATACATTGCATATGTCCAACTCCTTCCTACTATAAGTTTGTATTCGAGAGGCGCATTGACCAATTCAAATTTGATGCACATAGTCTTCCCTGCCAACTGCACGGGGAAAGAAGGGATGATTCCATGTGGTCTGAAAGAATGAACGTCAAAAGAAGTAAAAAGAGTAGGCGATAGAGAAAAAATGGGTTGGCTAGTGGCCTTCCAACACACCAACGACATCACACATGTCAAGGCGCTCTCATNATCTGGATGTGGGTTATCAATCATCAGGACTGTGGATTCCCTCAATGAAGGGTTAGGCCTGGAGAAGGACAATTGATCAATGGGCACGATTTGACCTTCATGTGGAAACAACAAGACCTGAAAAACTATGGCAACCATTACATACATTTCATATGTCCAACTCCTTCCTACTATAAGTTTGTATTCGAGAGGCGCATTGACCAATTCAAATTTGATGCACACAGTCTTCCCTGCCAACTGCACGGGGAAAGAAGGGATGATTCCATGTGGTCTGAAAGAATGAACGTCAAAAGAAGTAAAAAGAGTAGGCGATAGAGAAAAAATGGGTTGGCTAGTGGCCTTCCAACACACCAACGACATCACACATGTCAAGGCGCTCTCATCAACCACCATGTAGAAAATTTTCCGAGTAAAATATTTCGTGGGGTAAGCCACTACTATCTAAAATGCAATATGGTATGGGAGATGAGGCTTCAAGTCAGTCGTATCAAGAATTATCGTTCCTGAATTACAGGTCTCATCGGATACTAAGGCAGCTAGTAGAGCCTTTCTTTGCTAAGGGAAGCTCTGGAGTACCTCCAAAGCAGACATCCCGCAAGGGGTTTGTGACAAATCCTTCACCACAGAGTAATTTTGGGCGGACCTTGCATTCATATTATGAAAATCTTTATTGAATGCCCCTTTTGGGATCCGTGTCATTGTTTCTCCCATCGTCCTCTCAATCTGGAGAGGAACAAATGGGTTTTTATTTTACTTACCCTTTTCAGTAGTGCTTGGCATTCCGTAATTGTGTGCCCTAGTTTCTCTGTGAGCATCACCCTTCAACATATAAATGTTTACGGTTGAGGGGTTACTAGAATATGGAGGGGGTCCTTGACTACCCCCATCTGTGCTCGAAGAGGCTTGAGTCAAATTTTTCCCATGGGGAAATGGGTTCGTTAACACAATAGGTTGTTGCTACGCCAATAACTTCTGGGCCTTTGCAATCTGAGGGCATAGGTGAGTCGGGTGGTCTTCCATGCAAAGGTTACACAGATACTTCAACTTTATTTTCTCTGTGTTTCCCTTGGCAATATTGTTGGTGGGGTTCTTATCCCCCTTACCCTTCTTGTTTTGTTTTTTTTTTATTTCCGTCAAGCTGTTGGATGGCCTNGATACTTCAACTTTATTTTCTCTGTGTTTCCCTTGGCAATATTGTTGGTGGGGTTCTTATCCCCCTTACCCTTCTTGTTTTGTTTTTTTTTAATTTCCGTCAAGCTGTTGGATGGCCTTTGGGTTTGTCGAAAACACATTGTGTACATCCGACATTTGAGTAGGGGGAGAAGATGAACTAGAAGTTTGGCTAGCCATTGTCTGCTGTATTGACAATTTTTGCAATTTATTCGACAACTGATCAGTGGGATTAGCTTGTGCTGAACAAAGTCTGCCATCGAAATGTGGTCCAGACTTGTGTGTAGTCTTGTCAAGGATAGACCGTGGCACATCTAGAAAAACCTTATAAAGTAAGCCAAAATGAGAGTATATTATTTCAAGTTGTTGAGATATCATTATCGCTTATTCCTCAAAAAACACCCCTGACATTGCAACATCCTTGGATAGTTGAGGTACCAAATACTTGAGGAACCACTCCAGTAGGATTGCTGGTGGAATCAGTACTTTTATAAAACTCTTCTAACGCCACTTGGATGTGATCTGAGATATGATCGACCTTCGTATGCTCGAAGTTGGCCAGGAATTCGGCGTTGACATCATATCTCACAGGTAGTTGGAAATGGTTGAGAAACAACATTACCAATTCTCTAAAGAAAGAGTATCTTGAGTGGTCGAGCTCGATGTACCATTTCGTGGAACTCTCAATCAAAGTGTGTTGAAATAGACGCAACTAAACGGATTCATCTCTCAAAGATTTTGATGAACACCATAGGTGAAACATGGTCACGTGATTGCCTTGATATTTGTTAGCCTTACCTTCAAACTTTGGAATGTCCAAGGGAAACTTTGTTGGCATGGGAGGCCAATGAAGATCGTGACAGATTGGGTCATTTAACAATATTGATAAGTTTGGAAAATGCAACATTGCTAGAAACGGTAGCTTGGGTTGTTGAGTATGTACACCAAGAAAGGAGCTTGGAATTTGGCTGGCACCAGGTTGCTAGGAAAATTTAGGTTGTTGGCCAGGGTTCTGGTACATACCATGGCCTTGGCCAATGAACAGATACTACGTTTGTTGGGAACTTGTCGTTTGAATCCCGTATTTGAACGTTGAGGGATGGGTGGGGATTGGTCCCTGCATCGTGTTCCATAGATTATAGAAAGGGTTTCCCCCTGTTGATCCTAAGGGCATAGGTATTGAGCCTTGCCCGGGGTTCCATTGACCATGGAAAGGGTTTCCCCTGGTCGGTATCCCTAATGAGGGAACTACTCCCTGCCACAGATTCTAGAGTCCTTGTGAGGAGAATACTCCTATGTTCGCCCCCTGTGTAGGAATAGTACCCTGCACAAGATTTTGTGGTCCAAAACCTAGGTTTCCCCCAGTCGAGATGGTAGTTGAAAAGAAAGCATTGTTTCCAAATGCTTCAAACAAAGAGAACGACATTGAACCCACCAGTGTGGTGTAGGAAGAAGGTCCTTGAGTACCTGCTCTGAACAGGTTGTAGTTATTGTTTGGCTAGACAGGTTGTTGAGAAGCATCGTCGAGCGAGAGGGTCGAAGGAGGTATATGACTCCCGCCATAAGAGAAAGTGTTATAGGGGCTGAGGTGCCCCCCATGGACCCTTGCAGAGGAGCGTTTGCGCTCCCTTCCCCCAGACCCATGGTCTGTAGGGTGGACTAGGTGAGGAACGAGTTTGTATCAAAGTCAGGCATCCTGTATGAAAACTAAGGAACTGTCACACTCTGTGCTAACGGTGCAGTGATCACCACCATAGAAGGAATCAGACCTCTTCCCGAAGTAGAGGAGTTCGAGACCATAGTGGTCTGGACCGATGAAGGTGGGTTAGGAGGTGTAACACCCCCAGTGGTGGCAGTCACAGAGAGAGTGTGAGGAATCCCTGATGAAGTAGCATCGTTTTCTTCCATCACTTCTTGCAAGACTATCTGACGCTCTTGATGTGTTACCCTTGGAGGGGAAAGTTGCATCAAAAGTGGCACTGACAAGTCAATGATCAGAGGGCTATATGGACCGAGAGATTCCACTCCAAGTTCAGAAATAGTTGGTTCCTTCGGATACGAGTGTTCTCCTCTCAGATTTGGATCGATCATAGTTTCATGTGGCTCATTCGACTCAAATGACCCTTGTTTGTAAAGTCTTCACCGTAACGGTGGTATTGGTGGCTCCAAATTAACCGACAACAAGCCTTGAAGCCTTCGCGGTAGGAAGAGCTCTTTATCTTCCACTGTGTGAGAATTTCAATGACATAGTAAGGATTTTTCTAACGTTTAATACCAATCACACACTACAAAAGTTCCTATAAGATAAAGCAAGAAAACTACTAACTAGTTGGAAGAGCAGTTACGCCAACCAACACTAGAGAAACTTATCAGTGCAAGTGAAACTCGAACATGAAAGCACCCTCTAGGTATAATCTGCAAAGCGTGGCCCAACGTATGCCTTGGGTATCAGGGTATACCCCTGAATTCACCTGTGTAAGTCCCTAAAATAAAGGAAACTAGGTTGCCAACATGTGAACAATCACCAGGCGGGTACAATCTACAGTTCGGTGGACCACAATCAACAGGGTAACTAAACCCAAAACCTATTGAGGGTATCAGAAGCAAGTGGTCCAGAAGACAACTAAGGACCTCGAATGGATTTAAGATCCACGAATATCTGTGGGAAATGCGACCAACAATATCCCACATAAAGTCCTCAATATGGATTCCCCACTATGCTTGGTCGGATTTTGGAGGGGTTATCTTTGCTACCATTATGCACATGACCTCATGTTTAGCCCCTGTGTTAGAGTGGGGTCCCGGATAACTTTCAAGTTTACTAGAATTTTTACACTCCCTAGAACTGACTCCAATGTTTGTCTATAAGACTTGAAAAGTTTCCTTTCCAACCTAATTTAACGCTCTAGCCCAGACTAGTTGATTGACCCTACAAACATAAAGTCTAGTTTATTCTAAATTAGCATTAATTTTAGATGGCTTGTTTTAAGTCAAGGAAACGACAATGAAACTAGTGGTGTGTTTTGAGGGACAAAAAAGGAGAAGCAAAAGAAACTGAAAGAAAAATTACTTTTTTTTTTACAAATAAAGATTTGTAACTAACTCTTTAACCAACTTTTGATAACTACTTTTTCTAATGTCTTTTAAAGGAAAACCTTAAATGATATTTCGCTCGACTATGAGCTACTTAAGTTATAAGCAATCAATAAAGAACTTAAAGAAAATAACTATTTATCCTAAAAAGAAAAATAATCAACCCAACTATTTAACCAAACAAAGAAATGAAAAAATTTTCTATTCTTTTTTTTTTATGCTTCAAACAAGAAATTTGAAAATGAATTCTTTTTATTTTTCTTCAAAGCAAGAGAAAGGGGAAAAAGTGAAAAGCAACCCGAAAAGAGTGAGAAGTGACCTATGGTGCACTGTGGATTGCAGGGAGTCGCTAAAGACACCTAAAAGGATGATAAAAAAGACTCGAAGACTTGCCCAAAACCCTTACGAACTAAACACAAGAAATATTTAAAAAGATAACCAACCTGACGTCAAACCCAGGCTTCAACTGTAAAAACAAAGACACTATACTTAATCAAGAAACCTTGAGAAGTCACACTTCAATCAGGGAAGAGGTTGACTGCCCCTTATTAAGGAAAACTTTTCTTGACACAAGCATGCTACTGGTGCTTAAGCAACCTACTTATGTATGCGGGTTGTCTAAAGGCAAGGTGCATATGTACGCGTACAGACCCACTACTGACTGTGTACACCTCTGTAACTTCTAAAAAATAAGACAAACATGTAAACTAACAGGGCAGGGAGACTTGGTATAGCACCAACAGGTGACCAGAATCCCTTAAAGACTCAACAAACTCAGAAAGAAACTCAAAAGGTAAAAACCAATCAAACACTCATAAAACCCCCTAAAAGCCTAGAGGTTTCCCCAATATGGTCGTCAGTTCTACTATAGCGGGAAAACCCCCCTATGGACTACACTAGGGTTCAACATGTAGGCATATCTAACCATCTAAAAGTCTCCTACATTTTATAACTACCCCGAATATAACCCACATTCATGCATGGAATACAAAGTTAAAAGATCTAGTAACTCGACCTTTAACTCTGTGTCCGGTGTCAATCCTTCTGTTTTCGATTGCTCCACTGACTACAAGCCTCCTACCAAGGTTGGCATGCATTCACAAATAGTTAAATAGGGAACTACAAACATCCATCTCATATATAAATCATGAGTTAGATTTCAGTATAAAATGTAAATCAAACATATATATTTGACACATCATATTTTGGGATAGAAAAAGTATTCATTTTATTGATATCACAATGTTTACTTACAATGAGATYGACGATTGCTCCAYGAACCTGGTTCGAGCTCCTCTTCACCAAGCTCCAACTGCACTTCCATGTATCTTTCTCCTCTCACACTTCTTCTAGGGAAATGGCATAGGCTTATGATGGAGAAAAAAGGGCTAGAATGGGAAATTCTGATGCAAATCTCACAAGRTGGATGCAAATTCTCGGGGCAAGGAGGGGATGTGAAATGAGCAGAGTTTCACTATTCTTATGCTTATGTTTGGAATGAGACCCCAAAATCTCCTTTTATATGAAAAAAKTATGGTTATTCGGTTGGGTGACGGGCTATAGGTTGTGGGACAGTTGGAAAACTACCCAATAGCCCATAATCTCAACGAATTCCTTGCAAATTTTTWATTTTTGCAACATTTGTGGGTATACGCGGGTTGTAATGGTGCATCTAGCATACATACACGAGCTGTAGTGGTGCAGAAAGCATATGTACACAGGCACTAGTGGTGCAGGGTGTGTACATCTTCAAAAATAGGGTTTTTAAGAAGATCTGGTCAGTAACAGCTTCGAAAAAATAGCAAGTAAGAGGGCCAAATGCCAGGTATGCATGTATGGTGCAATTTAGGGTTATAACAATGTTTCTTTGAGTGTATGATTGATGGTGATTCTCCAATACAAGCATGCACTTTGTTATAAAACTCTTCAATCTATTTCAAGTTCCATACCTTTCTTAATATAGTAAGAAAACAGAGTTTGACACTTTGGAATTTCAATATGAATAGCCACTAGAAAAATAATGACATTGGTTTGATGTAAATTAAAATATTGTCAATTGATTGACATAATTTTCTTGTGGAATATACAGTGAAGTTCCACAAATCCTTCCACCAGCAAGCATCCCCTTTTTGGAAATTTTTTCAATTCACCAAAAAGGATGAGAAAAACAAATAGTTGATCTAATAACTTACTAATTTACTCATCATTCTCTTCATCAACACCGACATTCAAAATGTTCAACCAAGAAATTAATTTTTCCTTTATCTATTCATAGGTTAGTTTCATTGTCAAGTAATGCTCATGCACTTTAGGGACATGTTTCTTAGTGTGTATGAATGATTAGGCTACTCGAATGGAAGCATGCACTTTATTATAGAACTCTTTAATTTGTTTTACATTCCATACCTTTCTTAATATACAATAAAACTATGATTGCCACTTTGAAATTTCAATATAAATAGCCACCAGATGAAGATTGACATTGGTTTGATATAAATTAAAATATTTTCAATTGATTGACATAATTTTCTTGTGGCATATATGTTGAAAGTACACAAATTCTTCCACCACCAAGCATCCCCTTTTTGGAAAGTTTTTCAATAAACAAAAATGGATGAGAAGAAAGAATAGTTGATCTAATAACTTAATATTTTACTCATCATTCTCTTCATCAGCACCGACATTTAAAGAATTCAACCAATAAATTAATTATTCCTTTATCTCATCATAGGTTAGTTTCATTGTCAAGTAATTCTTCTTCACTTTAGGGACATGTTTTTTAGTGTGTTCGATTGATGAGGTTTCTTGAATGGCAACATGCACTTTCTTATCATGGGAATATAGCATAGATTAACAAACTTTATCATGGGAATATAGAAGAGATTAACAACCTTTATCATGGGCATGGATATGCATGCACATAAACTTTGTACTTTAATGGAATTTCTTTGTATAATGTGGAAGAAATACAATTTCTTATATGATGTAAAAAAATATAGTCAATTTATGTATTAAAATATTGTCAATTGTCAATTTGCATCTTGGTACACATATATAATATATATGGATCGAAAGGACTCTCCAATTATGACTCACAAATCCTCTAGGATATCTAATGAAAGTAGTAGAGGGACTCCTAGTTCGAAAGGTAACCCTAGCCAAGTAGGGGGAAATAGACACACAATGCAATCTAGTGAAGGAAGAAGATCTAGTCGTTATGCGCGACGATTGAATTCATTTACATCTAGTAAGGCTGGAGGTGAAGGTACATATATGTTTATATGAACATGTTAAATTGTGCATGCATACATGTTGAAATTGATATAACTAATTGAAAGTTTGATAAATTTATTTTCAGATGCATTGTAATATCCCCAAAAATAATTAATTATTAAAGTATGTGTGCACTTAGGAATAATTTTTTCATTTTTTGCAAATTTGTATTTGGAAATTTATTTCCATTTATGGAAAATATAAATTTGGAATTTGATTATTTGTAATTAATTATTTGTGACTGTTGGGAAAAGATTTGATTTGCCCAACTAACTCTTTGACTGTGACACATGTAAAAGACAAATCTTTTATATATTAATTGTTGAATGATAAATGGAACAACCAGGTTGAAAATAGTTGACCATGACTCCATGAGTGGGGAACATAATTGAGTTACCTCAGGGCTGAATTTTACAAGTGGAAAATGAGGAATTTGACCACTAGCAGCCCCTGGAAATCTGCGAAAATTACCAAGGAGGGAAAAATACCTAGGAACAATATGCTCATGATATACAACATATGGGAGGAGCCAGGACACTACTCAGTATGTTGGAGAAAGGATATCACTTGATGTTATGAACATTGTTTAGTGTGAGGCAAGGGGATTTTTCGTATCTGAAAGGAGGATTGTAGGAAAAGAGGATGATTGTGATTCGCCATTATGGACTCATAGTCAGGATAGGGGGTGAACGGAGCAAATAATTTGGCTATTATKTTCTACGGTTTGGTGGAACTTGGCTRTTCCATTTGTATTCCAACATCTTATTCAGATATGTACATCTACTTGTTTCCTTGTTGAATGTTTTGTTAATTATTAGCTTACATAATGAAATGGTTATAGGATAATTATCTTATGGGTTTATTTTATTCACTGAGTAAAGATAAGAAATATATTAAGATTTTTAACTGTTAATGAGGTTGATTTATATATGTATAGATAATAATATATGTATATTATTGACTAGGCATAAAGAGTGTTAGAACTGTTGTTTGTGTTCTGGAAAATTTACAAGTGAATACGTGCTTCAATAGAGGATACTTGTGCTTATTTCCATGTATTCATATAGATATAATTATGTACATAAATATAAATGAGGAATACCATACCAGTCTTTTGTACATGTACCATAGAACAAAAATAAAGCAAATAACAATCCTCCCTTTTGAAAATAAATTACATCCTATTTTTGCGATGGTCCAGAGAAAATTAGAGATTCAATATTCTACATAATACATGCTATCATAGTTGTTTTAAATCATGGAATCGTATTCAAAGTGTGGTTTCCTTTACAATCTATTTATTCCATTAAAGAATTTAAATACAAATAACTAGTTTATCCATGAAACCCTGGTTCAAAATCATCACCGTAGAGTGCCCTAGGGTAAGGACCCTATACCACTAATAAACAAAATACGAGAAGTTTTAAATTAAACTCCGAGACTTGGAAATCAAATACCTTTCGAGTAAGGCAATCCCTTGGATCCATTTTCCCTCAGAGTGATTAGTCTTGCAAGGGTAAAATCGACAGATTTAGTAAACTGTGTTAAAGTAATCAAACAAAATTAAATACTAAAGATTTAGAAAATTAATAGTACTTAGCTTATAGTTGGCATGGATGCAATTCCCCACTATCATGAAGAGACGATCTGTCAATAGTCCGAAGGGGAGGAGTGAACCCATAAATGGTTGATGGGTACCCTCGCAAGGAAAACAGGGTCCAATCATTAGTTTTGTAACTGAAAGGAATCTAACTGAATGCTACAGAATGTAAACAAGTAATTAAAACAGTTCTATACTTTTAGTATTTTTCATAAATAGAATAATAAAATTCACACAGTATAGTCGCATGTCCCACAAAGGTGTATCCTTCCCAATTCGAGACTACAAACAAAGTTGCGGGACATTTCTTCCATAAGTATTAAAACTTACGAGTTGTTGATTAAAATCTAAGACAAGAACACACGTGTAAATTGAACTTAAATTATGCATTACGAACCTACTGAAATATTCCTTTCCATCAAGGACAGTCTATCCGATAGAATAGAATTAGATAGAATTTTGAAGATATTTCTTTTCAGTATTTTCTTTTACGCAGGAGAAGTATAGATAGACAAGTTAAACACATGTTTCAATAACAAAGGACTTGAGGAGAATATAATATAAACATAAATAAAGAATGAATTCTAGCAGAACTTATACACATGAAATCTTATGACTTTAACAATTCATGTATAAGTATTTGAAAAGTGCCAAGATTCAGAGGAAGGTCTCACAGGCCAGTTACTAAATTTTAATAATGGGTAAGAAAACCTTACTTCATACACAGGGAATGTTTTACGAATATACACTGTGTAAATTGAAGGTGAAATAAATTACAGTAAGTCTCGGGATGTGTATTCTTAGTTAAAGAGCCGATAGTTCATGGATTCTTTCCATTGTGCCTTTTTTATGAATCTAGGAGATATATCACATAATAAATAAGGAATAATAATATACAGTTTATACCTATAGTGAATACCATAAGAGAATTTAAAAGTTACTATAGAAACCTAGAAAATATTTAACCACGGGATTCTTGGGCGATATGTATATCGTGAACAACTTAAAACAAAAATACAAGAATAAATGATAAGGATAAGATCGAGGTCACGGTCTAACTTCTTGCCAAAAAAACCCTTGATATTATTATGGGATTAATTATTTAACTAGAAGGCTAAAACACATGTATAAACTTCAAACAAGTCCCAAATGAAAACCATGAATAGAGGGTGTTTACAGTTGTTGGAAAAGCTAATATTGTAAATTGTTATGATTTACCCAATAGAGATATACCACACAGAGAATTGATGTAAACGTTATTCAAAGATTTAAGTGACATAAAAAAGAAGAACCTCAAACCCGGAAGCCGTAGGGGACAGTTACAGAGGCAGTTACAAATACGATTAACATTTATAAACTACCACTTTTTCTTTTTACAGGATAACTTAAGCGATAGATTTTTTCTTGAGTTTACTTGGTATAGAAGGAAAACAGTTTCTCGCATGCCTCCCTTTTCCTTACACAAAGAACAACCACTCAACGCCATCGGCCATACATTCAGAGGAACATTGCATGGTTAACGCTGGGGTGTTTTTGCAAAAATGCACAGAGCCAAAGGGAAACGATACTTTAGTCACCCAAAAAACCTTCACAGTGTAGAGTAATGGTGATAGGATGTTTGGGTACTCTGTCCATGTGAATAAATGAGTATGGCATGCCCACATTGGACACGATAAACTAACATCCAGTATGTTGCAGAACCCTCTTAATTATCGACCAGGGGATTAATGTGTTTACGGACAAACTTAACTTCCTATTTAACCTATC
>JASDQU010371305.1:0-20983 GCA_032191745.1 Picea mariana | reverse complement strand
AGTGTAGAGTAATGGTGATAGGATGTTTGGGTACTCTGTCCATGTGAATAAATGAGTATGGCATGCCCACATTGGACACGATAAACTAACATCCAGTATGTTGCAGAACCCTCTTAATTATCGACCAGGGGATTAATGTGTTTACGGACAAACTTAACTTCCTATTTAACCTATCCCTCCATAATGCTTTTAGTGTTGGGCCATGTCACCAGGTCGGGTGGGATTTCATGCTGAACAACTAATATTTAAGGATGGGTTAAGTGTGTTACTAGGCTTAGGGTTACGACCTGTTACACCGACTAGAAGCCAACCCTTTAAAATGTTAAACTTTTGTATACCGATATACCCTTTCATTACAACTAGCATGCACTAAGTTCGTTTAGTTACTGTGTTAAAGTTTTAAATGAAAAATGAAAAGATATGACCACTGTTTGCGTATATAGTAGGGGTAGGGACTGTATTAAATGGACACTTCTGTGTATGTGAATAAAGTTAAAATTCGTGTAATGCATGTGATAACTTATACATACGTCCTCAAAGGAATAAACTAATGTGTGTATATATATATAGATATAGGTACGATATATATATCTATATAGATATGAGGTGCGGATTTTATATCCCATGATAATTTTAAACAATCTTTATATCTATGATATAAGAGTATAATGGGAAAAACTTAATATTTGGGATTTTTTTTGGTAATTTTAAAAGTACTCATATATTGAATACAAAATGGAAGGTGATAAGTCTTTATTTAAAGGTAGAGATTTTGGTAAAACAACTTATAAGATCCTATATGATAA
Source organism: Picea mariana (assembly GCA_032191745.1). Taxonomy (NCBI): domain Eukaryota; kingdom Viridiplantae; phylum Streptophyta; class Pinopsida; order Pinales; family Pinaceae; genus Picea; species Picea mariana. Next base: position 20,177 of record JASDQU010371305.1, on the reverse strand, counting down.
WATTAGTTACCCATGMTAGGATAGGGTTACTATAACCCCTTTATGGACATAGTAAGACTTACAGTTCCACTTCGATATTGCAGTTTCGTGAAYAGTCTAAACACTAGCYTATGATGTTAAAAATGTGGAGTGTACTGAACAGTTTCGTATGTACTGAATTATTTTAATGGGTACAAATTGACTTAGAAAAGTTAACTATCTTGTTATTTGTATTTGTCGTATTCTGATAGCGACAATAATAKATTTAAGCTTGATCAAGTATATCAGAGTAAAGAGGTTTTAATGCACACAACATTTTTTTTTATTTGGTAACTTCGGGGTACATTACATATGGTATCAGAGATGAAGGTTACAACACTTGGACCTTAGAGMAAGGCCAAAATTATTTTAGTACATTTTATCCTGTTAAAGGAAAAACTAACAAAAATGGTTATTGTTACAACCATAAAATGTTTTCTATTCTATTGTGATAATGGCAGCACATAACGAAGAGGAGATTAGACTTGAGGAGAATCTCGATCAAGGACCTCCTAGAGAGCCTAGGAAGAATAGTGATGGAAGTTCAGCCACCCAGGTTCTGGAAACAATGAGGAACCTTATCATGGAGTTGCAAGCATTCAAGGCAGATAATGAGAAACTGAAAAAATCACACGAAAACCAACAAGAGATAAATGAATTTTTGTTGCACAATGTAGTAACAAAGAAGAGTCCAAAGGACAATGGCAAGGACAAAGAGGTCAACAAAAGATCCTCCAAAAACTCTGGTCCTGAAGAAGAAAATGAGAACAGTTCTTCCGAAGGCACATCAACAACAGAAAATAAAACAACCACAGAAAGGAAAAGAAAATAGGTGGACCACCTGGAGTGTGAACTCAAGAAGATCAAACCATCCACCTTTGATGGATAATCCAAGATAGGGGAGGAGGCTGAAGCATGGTTACTGAATATAAAAAAGTATTTCCAGATTTATAATTATTCCAGTAACATGAAGGTCAGAATGGCCATTTATAACATGGAAGGAAAGACGAGTATCTAGTGGTAGGACCTAAAGTAGGCCAAGGGTTTAAAGCAGAAACAAATGGAATAATCATACTTCAAGAAATAATTCAAGAAATAGTATTGATCATAAAGTTATTAAGAAAGAAAGACCAAAGAATTTTATGAGCTAAGACTCAGAAAAATAACTATGGACGACCTGATAAACAAATTTCTTGAATTACTAAGATTTGTGCCATAAATAAGGGGAAAAAAAGTAAAAATACAATGATTCCTAAGATTCCTACCACATTCCTATAAGGACATAATTGAATTCGACAATCCCAAAACCTTACGTGATTTTTTTAGAAAGGCCCAGATGTGCTATGATCTGTACAAATAATGGTATAAAATTCCTAAGGCTTGGAAGGACAAGAAACAATACAGAATGAATCAGTGGAAGGGAGGCTTCCAACCATTCCCTTTCTAAAATGTGGAAAATAATATCCAAAGAAAATATTTTCATTCCAATAACTAGAACACCCAAGGGGGAGGTAGACCAGTTAATCTGGGGACCAAGAAATTTGGGGACAACCCTAGGGAACCATTAAAATTATGGGGGTGTGGAGAACCTCACTTAAGGAGGAACTGTCCACATTTAAATTACGCAGCAAGGACCACAGTTCATAACCTATAAGAGGCCTCTATAGTCAGAGATGTGGTTAGAAACGTGCACAGAATTAATGCAGATATGGATGGCCGACAAGATGAACATCAATCCACCATAGTGGAAATTGAAGGTAAAGTTAATAATAATCCTATTTCTATTTTAATTGACCCATCAGATACTCTGAGCTATGTTACTGTTGGTTTAGTTGATTCAAACAAGCTTAAGAAAGTAAAGGATGTTAAATCTTGGTTAGTGCAACTAGCAACAACGACTAAGAGAAAAGTAACAGATTTGATTTATGAATGTGAAATTAGTTCAGATGGCCAAAATGCAAAGTTAAATCTAAATATTTTACCTTTGGGATCTTAAAATATAATAATGGGAATGGACTGGTTAGAGAAACATAAATTAGTTTTGGATTTCTATGAAAAATCACTTACTTACAGAGACAAAAACAACACAATTAGGACAATATAAGGAATCAAAAAACCAATCTCAGTTACGAATATTTCAGCCATGTAGTTTAAGAAGTGCATGAATAAACGTTGTCACGTTTATGATATTCAAGTGACAAATATTTTAGAAGAGGAAGATAAACCCAGCCTAGAAGACTCCACCGTCTTGCATGAGTTTAGAGATTTGTTTGTGGAAGAAATACCAGAACTGCCTTCAAGGAGAGAGAGAGATTTCTCTATCGATCTACTTTTTGGATTAGCCTTGATATCTAAGGCACCCTATAGGATGAGTTTACCCAAATTAACATAGATGAAAATTCAGCTACAATAATTGTTGGACAAGGAATACATCAGACCAAGTGTCTCGCCTTGGGGATCACCAGTCCTTTTCGTTAAAAATAAAGATGGGAATTTAAGATTATGTATTGATTATCGACAGTTAAACAAAATGACTATTAAGAACAAGTATCCTCTACCTAGAATTAGTGATTTTTTTGACCAAGTGGGAGGGGCAGAGATTTTTTCTAAGTTATATTTAAGATCTGGTTATCACCATATCAAAATAAAAGATGAAGATATAAGTAAAACAACTTTTAGAACGAGATATGGACATTATGAGTTTTTTGTTATCCTGTTCGGTCATACTAACACACCAACAACATTTATGTGTTTAATGAATAGCATATTCAGTCAATACTTGGATAAATTTGTTTTGGTATTTATTGACGACATTTCAGTTTATTCGAAAATGGAAGAAGAACACGAAGAACATCTAAAGATAGTATTGCAGACCTTAAGGAAACACAATTTGTATGCAAAATTTGACAAATTTGACTTCTACCAAAATAGAATACAGTACCTAGGACATGTAGTATCTGAAGAACGTACTGCAGTTGACCCAGAGAAGATAAGAGCCATCATGAAATGGCCTATCCCTAAGGATGTGGCGGACATCCGGTCATTCATGGGAATTACCAGGTACTACCACATATTTATCGAGGTGTTCTCTAAGATTTCATACTCAATCACATCCCTACAGAAAAAGGGGAAATTTTTTACTGGTCACAGAAATGTCAGGACAGTTTTAATAAGTTAAAAGAGTTGTTAACAACCGCACATATTTTAAGGGTAGAAGACCCTGATAAAGACTTTACTACCTGCGTAGATGTAATCAAAGAAGGTTTGAGAGGTGTCCTAACTCAAGAAGGACATGTTATTTTTTACGAGTCATGAAAACTAAAAGAGAATGAATGAAACTACGTCACACATGACTTGGAATTAGCAGTTGTAATTCATGCGCTAAAAATGTGGTCACACTACTTAATGGGAAAAAAAAATTATGTTGCTAACCAATAACAGTGGTGTGAAATTCTTATTGAGTCAACCAAATATTAACACAAGGAAAGCAAGGTGGTTGGCCTTCTTGATTGAATTTGATTTCGAAGTAAGACACATCAAGGGTAAAGAAAACAAAGTTGTAGATGCCTTAAGTAGGAGAACTAATGGATTGTTTGAGATAATTATTAGCAAACTAGAAAGAGACATTGAACAAAGGATAAGAGCGTCAAGTGGTAATAACTAAAAATACATCAAAACAGTATTAGATTTACAAGGTAATGCGGAAAATGTGGACAAAAAAGATCCGAGTTTGGATAGAAATGGACTATTAAGATTCAAAAACAGGCTATACATACCAGATTCTACTAAATTAAAGCTAACAATTTTGGATGAAGTGCACAAGAAGCCATATTCTAATCATCTGGGATACGAGAAAATGGTAACAACACTGAGGAAGTTGTTTTAATGGCCTAACATGAAAGGTGAGACAGTTGAATACTTATATAAATGCCTAGATTGTCAATAGGGGAAGGCTGAACATCTGCATCCAACCGACCTTCTACAACCTCTACCTATACCAAAATGGAAGTGGGAGACTATCTCATTGGACTTTATCATAGGTTTGCATAAAAATCAAAAGAATAATTATTCGATTATGGTAGTAATTGATAAACTTAGCAAGTATGCACATTTTATTCATATGAAATCTACTCATAAGGCTATTAATATCGCTAAAATATTTATGAAGGAAATATTTAGATTGCATGGTATTCCTAAAATGTGATTTCAGATAGAGATGTCAAATTTACATCAACGTTTTAGAAAGAATTGTTTGTAGGGTTGAATACTAACCTGAATTTCAACACGATATACCATCCAAAAATGGATGGGAAAACTGGATGAATGAACCAGATTGTGGAAGATATGCTACAAATGTACGTAAGGATGAAACCAACTAAGTGGGAGGAATACCTACACTTAGTGGAATTTGCATACAATAATGGTTATCACACATCGGCTAAGATGATCCCCTTCAATGTATTGTACGATAGAAAGTGTACAAATCTGATTAGATGGTATAACCCAGTTGACAGACTCATGATGGGACCAAAAATGTTCAAGGAAATGGAGAAAATGGTAAGAAAGGTACAACAAAATTTAAAAGAGGCACATGACAAACAAAAAATCTTTATTTGAAAAGTAGACACCAAGAATTTCAAGTTGGAGACCACATGTACTTGAAACTTAAAGCAAGAAGAAGTTCATTGAATCTAGGAAAATGTTAAAAATTTGCACCCAGGTTTTGTGGCCCCTTCGAGATATTAGCTCGAATTGGACCCGTGGCATATCAACTTGCGCTCCCTACAAATTTAAAAGTTCATAATGTTTTTCATGTTCCTTTGTTGAAAAAGTATATTCATGATCGTACTCACATCATCGATTGAAACATGATGCAGGTGGAACTAGAAGGTGAGTTCCAAGTGGAACCTCTACACATTCTGGACAGGAAATAAACGATACTATGGAACAGAGCCATCGCCTAGGTAAAAGTGCAATGGAAGCACTTTAGTCCTGAGGAGGCCACTTGGGAATTGAAAGAAAATTTGCAGAAATCTTATCCAACCCTATTCCAAGAGAGGAATGAACACTGAGGACAGTGTTGTACTGAAGGGGGAGAGGATGTAATATCCCCCAAAATAATTAATTATTAAAGTCTGTGTGCACTTAGGAATAAATTTCTGTTTTTGGAAAATTCGTATTTGGAAAATTATTTCCATTTCTGGAAAATTTGGAAAATTATTGCCATTTACGGAAAATCCGAATTTGGAATTTGATTATTTGTGATTGTTGGGCAAATATTTGATTTTCCCAACTAATTCTTTGATTGTGACACATGTAAAAGACAAATATTTTTATATATTAATTGTTGAAGGACAAATGGAATAGCCAGGTTGAAAACAACTGACAATGACTCCATGAGTGAGGAACATAATTGAGTTACCTCGGGGATGAATTTTACAAGTGGAAAATGAGGAATTTGACCACTAGTAGCCCTTGAAAATCAGACATTTGTAAATTTGTGAAAATTCCCAAGGAGGGAAAAAGACCAAGGCACAAGATGCTCAATATATACAACATATGGGAGGAGCCAGGACACTGCTTAGTATGTTGGAGAAAGGATATCACTTGCTATTATGAACATTGTTTAGTGTGGGGCAAGGGGGGTTTTCTGATCTCAAAGGAGGACTGTAGAAAAAATGATCATTGGAATTCACCCATATGGACTCATGGTCAGGCTAGGGAGTGAAGAGAGCAAGTAATTTGGTTGTTCTGTTCTATGGTTGCGTGGAACTTGGTTGTTCCATTTGTGTTCCAACATCTTATTCAGATATGTACATCTACTTGTTTCCTTATTGAATGTTTTGTTAATTATTAGCTTACAGAATGAAATGGTTATAGGATAATTATCTCACAGGTTGATTTTATTTACTAAGTAAAGATAAGAAAGCTATTACGAGTTTTAACTATTAATGAGGTTGAGCTATATATGTATAGATAGTAATATATGTATATGATTGACTAGGCATAAAGAATGTTAGAATTGTTGTTTGTGTTCTGGAAAACTTACAAGTGAATATGTGTTTCAATAGAGGATAACTATGTGTATTTCCATGTATCCATATACATATAATTGTGTACATAAATATACATGCAAAATACCATACCAGTCTTTTGTATAGGTGCCATAGAACAAAGATAAAGCAAGAAACAATCCTCCCTTTTGAAAAGAAATTACATCATATTTATGTGATGGTCCATAGACAATTAGAGATTCAATATTCTACATAATACATGCTATCATAGTTGTTTTAAATCGTGGAATCATATTCAAAATGTGGTTTCCTTTACAATCTGTTTATTCCATTAAAGAATTTAAATACAAATAACCAGTTTATCCATGAAAACCTGGTTCAAAATCATCACAGTAGAGTACCCTAGGGTAAGGACCCAGTACCACTAATAAACAACATCTGAGAACTTTTAAATTAAACGTCGAGATTTGGAACTCGAATACCTTTCTAGTAAGGTGATCCCTTGGATCCATTTTCCCTCAGAGTGATTAGTCCTACAAGGGGAAAATCAACAAATTGAGTAAACTGTGTTAAAGTAATCAAATAAAATTAAATACTAAATATCTAGAAAATGAATAGTACTTAGCTTATAGCTAGCATGGATGCAATTCCCCACCGTCGTGAAGAGACGCTCTTTCCATAGTCCGAAGGGGAGGAGTGGATCCAAAAATGGCTGATGGGTAACCTCGTAAGGAAAACATGGTCCCATCATTAATTTTTTAGCCGAAAGGAATCTAACTGAATGCTCCATAATGTAAACAAGTAATTAAAATAGTGCTATACATTCACTATTTTTCATAACCAGAATAATAAATTTCACACCGTATAATTGCATGTCCAACATAGGCGTATCCTTCCCAATTTGGGACTACAGACAAAGTTGCGGGACATTTATTCGATAGATATTAAAACTTACGAGTTGCTGATTAAAAACTTAGACAAGAACACAAGTGTAAACTAAATTTAAATTACGCATTACCAACCTACTGAAATCTTCCTTTCCGTCAAACACAGTTTGTCCGATCGAAGAGAATTAGACGGGATTCTGGAGATACTTCTTTTCACTATTTTCTTTTACATGGGATAAGTACAGATAGACGAGTTTAAACACAGATTTCAAGAAGAGAGGACTTAGGGAGAATATAATATAAACATAAATAAAGTATGAATTATGGCAGAATTTATACACAGGGGAAATATTATGACTTTAACAATTCTTGTATAAGTATGTGAAACGTGCATAGATTAAGAGGAAAGTCTCACAGGCCAGTTACTAAATTTTACACATGGGTAAGAAACACTTACTACATACACAGGGAACATTTTATGAATACACATCGTGTAAATTGAAGGTGAAATAAATTACAGTAAGTCCTGGGATGTGTCTTCTTAGTTAAAGAGACAATAGTTCAAGGATTTTTTGGATCATGCCTTTCTTACGAATCTGAGAGATATATAACATAATAAATAAGGAATAATAATATACAGTTTATACCTAAAATGAACACCATAAGAGAATTTAAAATTTATTGTAGAAACCCAGAAAATATTTAACCACGAGATTCTCTGGCGATAGATATGTCATGAACAACTTAAAACAAAAATACAAGCATAAATTATAAGGAGAAGATCGAGGTCACGGTCTAACTTATTGCTGAAAAAACCCTGAATATTATTACGAGAACAATTCTTGAACTAGAAGGCTAAAACGCTTGTATAAACTTCAGGGTGTTTATAGTCGCTGGAAAAGATAATATCGTAAACCACTACGATTTACCCGATAGAGATATACCGCATAGAGAATGGATGTAAACGCTATTCATAGATTTAAGTTACAGAAAAAAGAAGAACCTCAAACCCATAAGTCATAGGGGATAGTTACAGAGGTAGTTACGAATATGACTAACATTTGTAAACTACCACTTCTTATTTTTTTTATAGGATAACTTAAGTGATAGATTTTTTCTTGAGTTTTCCTAGTATAAAAGGAAACAAGTTGGTCGTGTGCCTCCCTTTTTGTTACATAGAGAAGTACCACTCCACGTCACTAGTCATACATTCAGAGGAACATTGCAGGGTTAATGCTAGGGTGTTTTTGAAAAAATGCACAGATCCAAAGGGAAACGATACTTTAGTCACCCAGAAAACCTTCACAACTTAGACTAATGGTGATAGGATGTTCAGGTACTCTGTCCATGTGAATAAATGAGTATGGCATGCCCACATTGGAAACAATGACCTAACAACCAATGCATTGCAGAACCCTCTTAATTATTGACTAGGGGATTAATGTGTTTACGGACAGTCTTAACTTCACATTTAACCTAACCCTCCATAATTCTTTTAGTGTTGGGCCATGTCATGAGGCCGGGTGGGATTTCACGCTGAAAAATTAATATTTAAGGATGGGTTAAGTGCTTTACCAGTCTTAGGGTTATGACCTGTCACACTAACTGGAAGCCAACCCTTTAAAATGTTAAACTTTTGTATATCAAGCAACCCTTTCGCTACAACTGGCGTGCACTAATTTCGTTTAGTTACTGTGTTAAAGTTTTAAACGAAAACTAACAAGATATAATTACTGTGTGCGTATACAGTAGAGGTAGGGACTGTAGTAAGTGGACATGCCTGTGTATGTGAATAAAGTTAAAATTCATGTAATGCATGTGATAACTTATACATATGTCCTCAAAGGAATAAGCTATTGTGTATAAATATATATATAGGTACGATATATATATCTATATAGATATGAGGTGAGGATTTTGTATCCCATGATAATTTAAAATAATCTTTATATCTATGATATAAGAGTATAATGGGAAAACTTAATATTTGGGATTGTTTTTGGTAAGTTTAAAAGTACTCATATATTGGATACAAAATGGAAGGTGCTAAGTCTTGATTTAAAGGTAGAGCTTTTGGTAAAACCACTTATAAGATCCTATATGATAAAAGTAGTTACCCACGCTAGGATATGGTTACTATAGCCCCTTTATGGACACAGTAAGACTTACAGTTCCACTTTGATATTGTAGTTTTGCAAACAGTCTAAACACTAGCCTATGATGTTAAAGATGTGGAGTGTATTGAACAATTCCGTATGTACTGAATTATTTTAATGGGTACGACTTCACTTAGAAAAGTTAACTATCTTGTTATTTTTATCTGTCATATTCCGATAGCGACAATAATAGATTTAAGCTTCATCAAGTATATCAAAGAAAAGAGGTTTTAATGCACCCAACAATTCTTTTTTATTTGGTAATTTTGGGATACATTACATCCATCATTTACTAGATCACAAGAAAGAGCATCGCAAGAGAGTGCACAACTATCTGCAAGGGGTTCTCAATTTTATCAATTTTATCATGGATCATCACAATATTTTCTAATCATTAATTTGGGGAAATATGTTATGGGGAAGAGTCGCCTTTGTTAGTCAATGTACAACAACCCCAATCACATCAACAACATATGGGAGGTAAATTTATTTTATTTATTTATGTTTTTATATAAATCAATCATGCATATGGCCATGCATATATATGTCAATGTGGATTGTCCTAATTATCTAAAAATGTTTCTAAATTTGTAGAGGATTGTGCTTTTGCTGGGGATAGTAATGAAGTAGAGGGTGACAGTGAAGTTCAACAAGGGCCCCAGTGTTTTCAATAAAATAAAGATTACATCTCGATCACCACCTATCCCTTGGACATTGGCATGGAGGTTCCTTGGGAAGGAAAGGTTAGAAAAATGACTATTCAATGTTGCACAAACCACCATGCAAAGTTGAAGAATGATCTTAAGCAACTGGATCTCCCTACAGAGAGTAACCAACGCTTGGATATTTTCTACAGGTCATGTCAACTAACAAAGAATTGGCCTTAGTGGATGGGGAAGTTTCTTCTCCCTCCCCCTGTTATTGAAACTTTTTCTGAATTTTGATTGTACATATGTAAATAATTTGAAGTGTGTTTTTGTTGATAAACAATTCTAGATATTTCTGCAGGTATTTATTTCACCGTGAGTGGACAATTTCAAGGTGACAAAAAGGGAAGTATTTTCCTTCAAAAAATCTATTTCTGTATTTGAACCTTGTTGTTTGATTAAGCATTACTTGAATAATGACTTGCTGTAAATTAGACATATTTTTGCAAGATTTCTATCTTCCTTTTTCTCAAGGCATCTTTAACAACAACTGCTCTTAAACTCCACCACTAGAGGATATAAGGAAGTGACACCTTGACTATCAAACCTAGAGGTTACTCATACAATTTCCCCAAGAACCCTAAGTAGGTGAGTAAGTATCCTTATGAAAGAGTAGAAAGAAGGTCTGATTAGCGGTTAGCCATGGAAACATCACTGTAACTTAAAAAATGAAGAAAGTGAGTTGAGCCTGAAGATACCTTTCTATTCTTTTCCAATGGTACCATCCACTACACACTAATTTTTTTTTATTATACCATATCTTTAGATAGGATATGTCCACTTAAGTACCCCTTACATCAGGAAAATCTATAAGGAATACATAAATAATAGTCATTTTCTAACATAAATACCATCCCAATCTTAAATAAAATTTTCAAAGTTGTCTCCCCATCTTCTTGCAAAAAACAATCTTTATATAAAAATATAAAAATATGGTAGACCAGGCTCTGCTCTAAAAGGGTGTAAGAGGAAAACCCATCGGGATAATGAACAGGTCTGTTGGCATCAAGTACTGGCCTGTGGTATGAGTAGGTAAACACATCAGAGTACTGAACAGGCTTGATGGTAGTGGGGCATTCTACCTAGTGAGGGTGATGATTTGACAAACAATAAATAAAATTCCTAAATCTTAAACTTGTCCTAATGTACAACATTACTTGTAAACAAAGATGAAAAGAAGTATGCATGGTTAAGCAAAGGACAATGAACGCCATAAATATGCCATTGGTAACTAGCTTTAAGACTATCCTAAGAATCCCTCTCCTACCTCTTTTTAACAATATGTAGGATGTTTTATGCTACAAGTGGGGCCATAATTTAACCGTCTCATTAGACTAATATGTGAAATTTATCTCTACACTTGGCAAGCTGTAAATCCTAGGCTATTGGGAGAATTGACAAGTTCCGTATATTTTTTATTGTGAGGTGTCACAATAATTAGGAGTGGGGGAGAGGTTTTTTGTGCCGACAAGTGATAAAAACTACCTATCTATATTATAATCAGTGAGAAGAGGAAGTAGAATCTCTGTAAAAAATTTGTTATATTGTTTTCACGATATTCTAGGCTATTATATCAACATTTTTTTTTATTAAAATGCTAAATTATATACTACTGACATCATTGTGTGTTATAATCCTATTGTACATTTTTAAATGAAAGATTGCTTAACTGATTATTTGTGTCAATTACAGACTGTTAAATGCTCACTACAGATTTGTGTTGCACGCCTATGAACAGACGAACAATTATTTAGCTGAGGAAAATATAGTTTTATAACTTTACAAGAATGATGAAAATGCAATTAACAATGGATCATTCTATTCATGCTTATCCTTTCCATGCTCCTGTTTACCATGACTTTCATAAATTTCCCAATCTAGGTGCTATGGGTGAACACCCATTATAATGGGGATAATTTCTATTTTCACAAGAGTACCATATGAAGTTCCATATGGAGTGTCATATGGAATTCCATTTGGAAGACCGGATGGGGTGCCATATAGACGACCGGATGAAGCGCCATATGGAGGATCAAATGAGGTATGCACATATTGTAGTAAATGACCATGATTTTCATGAAAAAAAGTGATCGCTCAAATTGATACACATGTTTCACTGATAAGTTGATATGAATTGAATGGTATGTCATTAAAATTCACATTGATAATTAAATTAAAAACTTTTAATGCATTTTTATGATCAAATGTCTAAGTCAGAGACTTGGAAATTTATCTAATTTACACATAATTGCAATTTCCTCCAAAGTACACCATTCAAAATTAAAATGTTTCACAATCATAGTCACACATGTAAATCATGTTTGATGAATTATCTCATGAATTCAACTGTTTTCCACCTTAATTGCATTAAACATCGGGTGTTTTTCCCCAATTTCCATTCCACTCATCCCCCGCTTGCTGTGTCACGCTCACCCTTTGCCTAGTTCTGTTCTTTTTCTCATCCTCTTTGTTGTAACCATGCCTAAACTCTATGAACCTTCCTCCTATGACAAGCATCTGGCCATTCCTGAAAACGCAGAGTGTAGAGAGATTTTCCCTTGCACAGGGTGGGTAACATTCTTGGCCTATCTGCAGGGCCACGACGACGGTGTCTCATTGAATTTCTCTCTTGAGTTTTATGGGAGGCTGGAGCATGTAGGGTCTATGGCCTTCATGGTATTTGAGGAGTCAATTGCCTCAACCATGAAATTGCCACGGGTAGGGGATCAATGGTTCAAACACCATCAATTTACACGGCCAAGATACAATAGAGTATTCAAGCCTGAATTTCAAAATGTTTCTGGAGATAAAAGGATACTCCAAAGAATGGATCAAGGATGAATTTATTAATCCTCTGATCGTAATTACCAGGATTATCACTTGTGAAGGTAGGTACTCCATCTTCAAAGCATTCCATTTTCGTCTGTTAGCTCATTTCCAATTTAATAAGCCCCTGAATTTTCCTTTATACTTCTTGAAAAGTCTTGAGAAAATGTCTTACCAAGTGCTTAAAAACTTTGCCAATCCTCACAATAGTTTATTGCACCAAAACCTCATCAAATTGCTTGTCATAACTGAGTTGACAAAACAAGGAAATACCTGGGATGAATTCCTCTATCAATTCTTAAAACCCCCATCTCATAGTCAATACCAACAAAAGATCAATCGATTTAGGTACCGTTACCCCATCTAAGACTCATTATCCAAATACTCCAAACCCTCCAAATCAAACAATATCTTTGTTTGAACAAAAGGACAAGAAAATTGTTGATTCCCCTACAACCTCATCGGGAAAGAAAACCAAAAATATTGTTGATAATTCTCCATTTCCCTTAACACATGTTCATCCTCAACCTAAGAAGTTACAAGATGAATTTCATTATGATTTTCCTTCAGTCCTTATGGACAGAAGAGGAGACAATCAGTTCAAAGGGGAATCTTTTTGAATAAGTACCCGAAGTGCAAGTGGAAAACCTAATGTAAAACCTCCAAGCACTTTAGATCCTATCCAAGTGTCTTATGATCATGAAAACCCCATAAAATACTCATAGAAGTTTTTGCAGAAGAGTTTGAGCTTGATAAAGAAGTAAAATCTGAACCTATTCCCTCTCACAAGCACTCTATTACTCATACCTCCCAGATGCCTACATCAAGTTCCAAAGTTGATATACCTTCCACATCCATCAAGGGATCCTATCCCTCTTCTTTTGAACCATCTGATCATACACCCATTATTGACAAATTACAACAAACAAATTCTCAGTTTCTTCAACATTTGGAAGAGAGAAAAACTATGGATATGCATCTACATCATGAAAATGAGGTATTGCAAGCAAAAGTGAATTCTCTCCAGCGATTGGTTGATAAAATGACCACCACCAATCGTAGCCACCAAATGCAATTGAAACATTGTAAAAGGCCCAAGAAAAAATCTCCAGGACAAGAGGGAGAATATTCTAAATCCATTCCACCCCCTCCTTCATGAGTCTAGTTATATCGAGCGATTCGTTTTTGTTTGCAGAGGGACCTGCAAATAATTAGGTGTGGGGGTAATGTTGGGTTCATGTTTTGATTGTTTTATTGTGATGATCAAATCCTTTTTGCAAGGATATTAGATATTTTATGCGTTATATTATCCATTTTGAAGGATTCTCAAAGGTTTATATATCAATTCACCATGAATTCACATCAGGTGTGTATAATTGGTGGTTTTGTAATGGTTTTGTGATCACTTCAGTTCAGTTTGATGTTTATAAAGATATAATGCATGGTTTGTTTGGAACAAGGAAAAATCACAGTCTGATCCTCCATTCGGTACCTCTTCTGGCACTTCGTTCAAAACTTGATCCAGCGTGCAATCTCACACTCTATATGGCATGTGATTTGGCACTTAGAGCACATTGGAGATGGTGGTTGGTACATTGGCAGCCTGTGGTGGATGAATCTATTATCTAATTTTTGTGCCCCCTCATGGCCTCCAACTACAGAGCTCGATACACCTCATATTGGGTAGTTGTAGTGATCATTGAGTGGCTCACGAAATTTCTAGAAGATGTTGTTGTTAGAACTCATTTAATGATTTTGTTGTTTTTAGAGGAGGTCGACCCTTCCAGTGGTCGACCTCTCAAGATGTAAATCATATATAAATACCACTACTTGTATCACGACTAAAGACATAATTTTTAAGAAGAAATTTATTGTTTTAATACAAACATTATCTGCAACTTTGTTCCAGACTATGTTTTTATGATTAATGACAACATTTTGTTGAGTTAAGCACCTGTGTTTTCTTGTTGGAGTGTAGCCATGACCTGCTAGGGGGGGGGGCACTAGTGATCTGGGTGACTATGTATATTAATATATATTGTTTGTTCATCTTGTTGCTTATTTAGAATTCGTAATTGTTTCTTTATTGCATGTATTTATCAATTTTAATTGTTTTGTATATGTCAATTATAATTTGTTAGTCTAATTTGTTTTTCCTTAATTGCATATTGCTTGTAGGAGCTAGTTAATTATAGTATTTTGTCTTTTCCTTTTTAGCTATGAATTGTCTTGCATGAAAATCATTTAGATAGTTGTATTGAAGTCTTGATTAATTACTTTGGTTTTGGTAATTGAGACAGAGCATTAGTTTAGAGAGAATATTAGTTTAGATGGAGCATTAACTTAGACAGAGCATTAGTGTAAACATAGTATTAGTCTAGGATTGTTTGCAAGATTTGATAGATTAGTTGTTTCGAGTTTTGATAGCTTTAATTGAGATAGATTTAATTTCCATTTTAATTTTTCTTGGTAGATCTATTTTGTTTATTAATTTTTCTTTATTATGATAGGACAAAAGTAGATTTTGGATTATTATTTCTAAAAGAATTTTTAGTTAATTTTGAAATATGATTTTTAATGATAGAATTAGTTCAGTTTAGATCATGAAATCTCAGTTATATATTTGAATTGTAATTTCTAGTTGACACTGATCAAGAATTAGAAGTTTGCCCAAAGTGAATTTGAATTAATATTTTTAATCATGAGTTCATGAGTTTAGATAATAAGAGTGAATTTGATAGTAGTGAATTTGAATAAGAGTGCTTTTAATCGTCAACAATTGATGTATAATGTTTAGAGATCACATAGATTCCCAAAATACTTAGTATTTCTTCTAGGATGACAATTCTTTGTTTAGATTGTCTTATTCATACTTTGCATTTCTCTGCAGAATTCAACATTGAATTAATTCCTCTTGAACTGTCACTAATAGTCAGATTCCATCATGATATTATTTGACACCAAAGACACAATCATCACCTCTGAATACTTTATTTCCTTTTACTCCAATCTAGAAATAGTTTTGATCAATTAGAATTTGAATACAGTCATCACACCTTTATTTTTGATTAAGTAGATTAAAATTAATTCTTCACGAAATAGAAATAGTTATGAGTTCTTTTTAAGAATAAAGTTCACTTGTCAAAATAGCCTTGATAGGTTAGTTGTTTAATTTCTTACTTTCTCAGAGATAGATAGATCAAATAACTCAGAAATATCGTACTTGTTCTTGCTTAATTAAAAAAGATTGAATAGATTAACTAGATTTAAAACATATTGCTATTTGCTTATTTAGAAATAGTCCATCAATTCATTCTTTGAAGTTGCTTCAGGTAAATAGTTCATAATCCTAGAATTACTTAAAGCTCATTAATAGAATTTGTTAATTGAAAAATCATCTCTTTAGAAAGTAGATTGATAGAGTGTTGATCCCTAGGTAGACCATCTCCTTAGTTAGATAATACTTCAATTATCTTCCTTGCCTTGTGTCATACGGTTCCATAACTCTAAGTTTACTTACCCTAGGTTGACAATTTAATTGAGGGAATTAGTGCATATAGAATACCCATCAACACCAATTATTTTTTTGAGAAAAATATGAAGAGTGGGTATCATTAAGCTAGAATTAAAGAAGGTGGTGAATGCAAAATTGTATTAACTACAAAAGGACTATGAATAGTTAGTTATGGAATCTAGGATGACTAGTGTGCCAAGTAAAACTATGGTACAATAATGCAATTGATGATAATATTTTTTCTATTATAAACTCATAAGTTTGTGGCTATGTATCTAGATGATATTTTAATATACAATGAGAGAAAATATGACCATCTAGAACATCTAACATTGATGTTTGAGACCTTAATTAAGACAAGTTATGAATTAATTTGAGGAAGTGTGAGTTATTTAAAAAGGAATTGGTGTAACTTGGGTTTATTGTATGCCAGGAAGGTTTTTACGTGGCCTAAACCAAGTAAACATTGATGAATTTAGGGGATCTCATGATACTTCAAATTTATACATAAAGTTCATCAAGAAATACCATATCATTATCTTAAATATTTTTAGAACACATTTATGAAAAGTGACTTAACATGGATGGAAAATATATTACTATCATACTGAATTTTTGATGGCCTAATACCACCTACCTTCTTTTGCGAGGATTATTATAATGTTTCTTCAAATTTATTTATTTTTGTTTGTTAGTTTGTTCGTGACATGTGGAACTAACATGTGGCTAAGAAACCACCATTCATGGGCATCTGAGACATCAAAATCACCTGGGGATCTCACCAGGTCTGAGCCACACCAACCCTTAACATGGATGGATTTTTTGTCCCCGCAAGTTTCGGACCGGTGACTTTAACATCACAGAGTGCCTTAACATCACACTCTGTCACCGACTGTCCTACACCTCGGGGATTGGTTCTTCAAATTTAAAACAAAATCAATAATCTACATTTATAATGGTTAAATAATCCAACACATATTTGGTTTAAAACCCCAAAATTCTACATTAGGGAGACTTCATATTTGCACTGAATCCATACACTATTGAATTGGCTTTAAAACTCCACTCTATCTCTGCATGTGAATTCTCAATCTATACCAAGCTCCACGCATTATCAAAATATCATTTAGCAAACACACAACTTGAGAATCATTATAATCTACGCACACTTATCTTCAACACATACAACCTAAGCTAATGCATCACTATATATCCCATATTACTCAAGCATGTGTTTATTAAACTCCAAAAATAAAACCTTGTTTCCCAAGAGCTATTTAACATCTCGGTTTTCTTCATACCATAATTCGAATCCAAAAGATAGAATCTCTTGACATTATAACCATAATTTAACCTTGCATAAATAATAGTCCAATAATTATTTACCTCCACGCAGTTCTAAATGAGTATTTTCCTTCAGGGTTCAAATTCCCATCATCTTGCAATTTCTAGATCTTCACGGAGTCTTCAAAAAAGAACCTTTAATGATTCTCACGAATGGAGATCTTGATAAATAACTTTAATCCTAGAGATTGATTTCTCCTCATGATTCATATGCATGGATGTTCATCACAATTTTCTGACTTGTATTGGCTTCACACCTCACAGATTGACCGCAACTTGGTGAATAATTTAACACCCATAAATTGAATTTGCATTGATCAACGCAAATCAATTTCCAATAATCGATCCATAGATTTCTCATAGTGATTTCCAAAGAACACAAGTCTATGACTTCCACTCTCTCAACGACCACTTCAATTTCTTCTGACTCTACAAACAAATAGCATTTTCTGATTTAAATCAACTCCAAATCAATTCTTCCAAAGGGATTCACCCTATCACTCAGAACTGGAATCTTATACATAAGGATTCTACCCATTTCACTCCTCCTCAATGAAATCAAACATTTCCTTCCTTAACCAACAATCCAATCAATGATAGATTGCCCAGCCATCAGGGTTAAACACAGTCAAACACATTCTGCAGGGTAACCTCACAAAGAACTCTCAATTTCCTCATTATAGTCCCAAAATTCGTTGATTTTCTACAAGATTTCTATAATTGTAGTGGATGTGCAAAAAATGGAATCTCTTATAGAGATTCTACCCAATTTCATACTTCTCAACTGGAATTTCAAACATAAATTCTATCAAGTTTTGCTCCAAATGAATATAGATAATTCGTTCAATCACTCTTGCAAATGGAGTTTTTTCCCTAGCAGGATTTCATGTGCAATATTAAATTCACCAAATGCATTCATACATAAACAAAACAATACATAAAATCACACACAGAGTATATAAAACCTCCTACAAAATTGGTGAAATTTCTCTTTTCGTTCATAATCAATATTGTGCATACAATGACTGAATCCTGATATACTCTCCTATGGACTAATCTCTCATGTATTGTCCCTCTCCCTTCCTTATCTTTCTGTAGGCTTACATTCCATACCTCTAAAAATCAATCCTCTAGCTTCTTAACCAATTCTCACAACTCATTCCTAAACTTATGCAACAGTTCCCAAAAATAGAATTTTTTATCTTATCACTAATGAATCATGCCCAGATACTTCTATCACTTATTCAAGTAATCTCACTATCTTAGGGATTAGTTACATGAATCATTCTTTCTATGACACCTATCGATAAACAAATATTCTATAATTATCCTTTCTTGCTAACTATGAGTAAATTAAACATTTTAGAAGAGTTTTGCAATGTTTTTACAGTACACCCCTTGTAACGCCCCTAAACTGATAAATGATTAAAGATTATTAAGCAAGATTTAATTAAGAAAGAATTACAATTAATAAAATAACATTGATTGCAGACTGCATTCAATGATCTGATAAACCAATTTAAAAGACAGTCAGTAAGAATGGAGATAACAACAGAGTTACGTATGCATAGGGTTGCGTATGCAGGGTGCGGGAGCCCATAAATCCCGAGGCAATAAAATTTATTGGGGGACACAGGTCGGAAGATGCGTGGAGGGGGTTGGTGGTAGAGTTACTGCATGAGGCGACAGGGAGGAATAAGGGACGGGAAGAGGGGGATGTGCAGTCCATTCGGCGGGGATGGATGCTACGGGGCTGTGAGCTCAAGACCACTGTATTTGCCGGAAGCAAAGAGATTCTGCGCACTGTGATAATTGGCTGTGAGCCTGTGGTATTTTGTGGACTGTTGGCTTGCTATAAGCAAGGAACAAAGTGTTCTGAACTGTGGCTTGATCTAGGGAGGCACTGAGTTGCTGAAGGTTTTGGGCACGGAGGGCCAAGATATCTGTAGATATCCTGGAACTAGGTAGTTTTCCTAGTTGGCAGGGAGGACAGTAGTTTTGGGCAGTTATTTGCTTGTTGTGGCAGGGTTAATCTGTGTATCAGCAGGAGCAGATGCAGCAAGGCAGCAGAAATTAGCATCAGTATCAGGTATTTGTCAAGTTATGCATTTACCTCATTTTAACCAAAAATTTATTACCCTGTGATAAATCTAAATTACCGAAATTGCTGTTGAGAAAATAAATATATGCTGTGAAATCATTATCTCCATTTAGAAAATGAATTGTTTATGAAATTAAATTAATCCTTAGAATGATATGGGCATTACATATGGTATCAGAGTATCTTAGTTCGAAATCTGGGGCCTAAGGGCCGAAACCTGGAGTGTTAACTCTAGCCACGCTTAACCTGTAAGAGATACACGTTGAGTGGACTAATTGTGACTAATACATGATACAATACGGTATCCAAGCTATTGAGCACGGAAAAGAGAAGTCATAACTTAATTTTATTGAGCAATGTCGTTAATGAAGTTTCAGGTAGAATAGGTACCTGGAACCAATGAAAATGTCAAGGGAAACTTAGCAGACATGTATCGCACATGAACAATGTAAACTAGTTGCCTGTGTTAGCCTCGATGATTGTAATAATGTAAAAACTTCAAACAACTATAGAACCACGTAAATTTCAACCGTGCCAAGAAAGAAATTTGTACACTGCATGAAGTTTCATGCAATTGATCATTATCCCAAAGGGAGCTGTCTATTACACG
>JASDQU010371304.1:2314-17095 GCA_032191745.1 Picea mariana | reverse complement strand
CATACTATTTTCTAGGCACATATTTCACGATCAAAATTTCAAGTTTCCCATAGAACTGAGACACATTACACTATTCCATTTTTATTACTTAATGAACCTTCTATGGTGGTGTAGAATCATCCAAAATTCATCTCTAATTTGTCATTGAGGTATTCCCTCCTTCAATGAACCTTTCTCTTTTTACCCATTAGAAGTTGCTCTTACAATGTTCAATGTTGTAGTTGATCCATAGTTTTCTAGGACTTACATGGTAAGAAGGGTCGAGGCCATCTACCACACAATATTTCATTTTCTTGTCCTACTTTGGACAAGGATGCACATCTATACTCCCACCTTTTTGTATTTATTATACACCAAATGTAAGGTCTTTCTTGCAAGAGGTTCCTCTTGTTGAAATATATGAGAGTTTTATTATTTTTTTTCTTTAATCATGTATTGCATCCAATGAATTTCTTCCATGAACCTATTCCCTTCAAAAAAGTATTCTTACACTAATTCAATCACTACATTTTTAGCAAGTACATGATCTATACAAGGGTTCAAACTATGCAATGCCCAAAGTTTTTTTTTTGTTGTCCTAATTGATGTAATAAGGAGCATACCCCAATTACAATAAAAATTAGAAATGATTTCCTTTATAAAATAAAAAATGGTGAGAATTTGTTAAAAAAATTGGCATTGCAGTATATTTTATTTTATTTATTATACTACTAAATGATATGATATTTTATGATATTTTTTATTGTATAAAAATCCCAACCACACAATGTTAAACGATTATATTGTGTTTAAAAAAAAAAAAAATTACCTCAACTACAATAAAAGTTCTAAATTATTTTCAATATAAAAATTAATACTTAAATATTAACAATGCATTATATGCATTATATTGTAACGTTTAAATGTTTTTAAAATTTAATTCTAATATTTTTTACATCATAATGTTTCTATTTTGAATAAAGATTTAAATTGCACTATATTGTAACGTTTAAATGTTTTTAAAATTTAATTCTAATATTTTTTACATCATAATGTTTCTGTTTTGAATAAAAATATAAATTTTTGAATATTACATATTTCTAGAAATCCAAATTTTAAACATTATATAACTTTACAAATACTTATAAAGGATTATAGAATGTCCATATGAATACAATTCTTGTAATATACTCTATTGCTTACTTTCTTGTCACTGTACCAAGATATAAATACTTATTGCATTATAGAGTGTCCATATGAATACAATTCTTTTAATATACTCTCGTACTTGCTTTCTTTTGTCTATGCATTCTTGCTTTCTTGTGTTTCTCTGTTTATAAGTATTGATATTTTTACTTTATTATTAATATCTTGAATATATTAATGGATATGGAAGATTAACACATAAACTAAATACAATTTCCCTCACTTGTAATCATATATTCCCCTCACTTATAAATATATTTTGTAGGGTAAGCAAATATTGAATGTCTTCTAATCGCTTTCAACATATTTGTCATTATTTTATTATTTTTTTAAACTAGAGCATATAACATTCAACGAGAGTGTTACTAAATTATCAAAAAAAATATTGTTAATTTTAATTTTTTACATGAATTTTAAACTAATTTGATACAAATTTTATTATTAATTCTAAACACTTTAAATTGTATTTTAACTTAATCCAAATTTGAAATTCAAATTTATCTATATATAACTTTCTATTCTAACTTTAACACTCTTAAATAATAAACGTAAAAGAAAATTTAATCCAAACTTCAAATTCAAATATGTCTATATATAACCTTCTATTCGAACTTTGATACTCTTGAATAATAAACGTAAAAGAAAAATTTCCAGAAAACTCATGGCCTCACTTATTCTTATGTCAATACAATTTTTTTAACAAATTTCAATACACATTATAAAAATCATTTTTTCAAATATGAGTAGAATTAAAATAATTAAATTTAATTTTGTAGAAAGTATATCTAATTTTTAACCATAAATCTAGTAAAAAGTCAAAAGAAAATTTCAATCATGGATATATATTAAATTTTTGTGCATTATGGAATGATGTTTATAATTAAAAAAATGGAACATAGATTACGTTTTTGTGCATTATGAAATGATATCTATAGTTAAAAAAAAATATTAGAGTTGTAAAGTTAATAAGAAATTTAACGTTTTACATGGGTAGATTTCTACACCTAAACAAAAAATTGTTACAATATTAAATAACACCAAAATAATTTAGATAAAAATTGTAATGAAAAATTACTTAAATACCTATTAATCATTTTAAAATAATATCTAGTTTCAACTTCTTTTTTTTCTTCCAAAATTCATAACAAAGTATATTACACTTGAAATTCAATTATTTAATTATCCATCATAAAATGACAATGCTAAGAAATATATTTCACAATTAACATTAATATTCATGATACTAGTAGATGCTAATTCAATTATTTAATTACCCATCATAAAATGATAATGCTAAGAAATATATTTCACAATTAACATTAATTGTCATGATACTACTAGATGCTAGGGCATATTTCTCCTCAAATCCTAACTGAAAGTGGAGTTGGATTGTGTATTTATTTGCATTCACATTTTGTTCATTTGAATATCCCCAACCATGAAGTGTTATGGAGAAAACCCAAAAAATATGGATCAATCTTTATTTGAACATTTTCCACAAATTGACAAAATGAATACATAATGTTTACACGCATGAATGGTGTGGTTTAAAAAAAAAATGGGTATAAAAGAAAACAAGTGTTGCAGGGTAGCGTAGTCCCTGCCAGGTTGGAATGGGGATAAATGCACTGCTACGGAGGGACTGAGTACAGGCACGTGGGAAGCAAGTTGAAGTACACGTGGTATAGATGCACAGGATGACTTTGTGCCAACAAGCGCATCGCGTTAATATGAGAAAGATTAAGTTTTTTCCTCGGGTGTATATAATTGAAACATGGTACTTAGAAAACTTATGTCTAAATGATTTGCAACAAAGGTTCATGTGAAAAAGGACCAAGAAGCATAGACAATAAACATTCAAATACAATAGAATATTAAACAAAGGTTGGATTTGTTCCATATTTCTGAAGCAACAAAGGTTCCTGTTTTCTTTGAAGTCTATCAAAAATCTGGAATCTGTTCCATATTTCTGAAGCATAGATATTAAAAATTCAAATACAATAGAATAGGCATAAAATTAAAATACATTAAAGTAAAATTAAGTGAAATGGTTCCAAGATATTTCAACGTATTTCAAGATGAGTAGGCATGAAAATGTTGCAGAAAACAAGACCAAAAAAATAACTTTGAAGTATGTGTGTATCATATACAATTTTTTTGATAGTATAGGAAAGATTTAATATTTTAAAAAGTTTTATGATGTTGGTCTTTGAATGTCTTGCAACAAAGGTTCCTCGACACGAAAAAATATGCATTCAAATATTTATGGAATCTATTCCATATTTATGTTTCTGTTCCAAACATTCAAACCCAATAGAATATTAATAATGTCTTGCAACAAAGGTATTTTTGAAGCATACACATTAAACATTCAAATACAATAGAATACTAATAATGTCTTGCAACAAAGGTTCCTCGACACAAAAAATTTAGCATTTCCGGATTAGTTTTCTTTGAAATTTATCAAAAATTAATAATGTTTGTTACATATTTCTTGAATCTCTTCCATATTTCTGGAAATTTAAATGCGTTTGTCATATAGATTGGGATTGCAGCTCCTGCAGACCATAAAAAGAATTAAGTACAAGAAATAGGAATGTATTATGAAGAAGTGCGCGACGGTAGAGAGGAAGACCTGAAAACAAGAAATTGGAAATTATGAGTGTTTGGTTAGAGTTTTCTATTTAAAGAGGTATAATAATTGGTTTGATAAAGAAAACAAGATGACATCAATATAGACTTACTATGAATCCGATGCGTTTTTGTTGCTCTCATCGACGGTCAATGGAATCATGTCAACCGATTGTTTCCCTTCCTGGATGAGGTTGTCCATTCTCCATTGGAACCATTCTTCAATGTAGCTTCTCATGGGGGCCACGTTGATTTCATATTGGACTTCTATGTCGAAAAGGTCAATTTCTAATTTCCTTAGATCCATTGAAATACTATGCAGACTCTGTTCAATTTCTTCATTGTGTGTTGAATAGTCCAGTACCTAGCTCTCGAGCTCATCTACATGATATTCAATGATGATGTAAATTTTTTTGAAAGACAACCCTTTTTAAAATATCAAGTTGTTCATCGAAGGAATATTTTGTCATTGACAAGGATTTGAGAATTAAGTTTGGGTCTTGAACCTCGTTGGTACTTCCGGCTAATTATATTTGGATCAGGTTTGTGAATAACTCTTCATTTTCTAACATGGCTTGTTTACATGATTCGATAATGAGCTCCAGGTTCTTAAATTTCTTTTGCCGACATGTTTTTAATTTTTTGGTCCCCTTTGGGGAGGGGATATTCTCTTGTCCTCTTTTCAGATCCGAGGTGTTGATGGTATGGTTGTAAAAATGGGTCAGCACATGTTCATAGAAACATTGATTATTTTTTAAATTCACCTGCAAATGTTCCTTCAAATCATTTTCCCTCTTTCAGAAGGAAACTATATTTTTTGATGTTTCCCAGGCTTCAGTAACTATCTGCATTGTTTTCTTGATGTTATTATCTACAAGGGCTCTAGATGATGCAAGGAGGGTGGAGGATAATTTTATCTTGGATGCAGTGGTAGCAGGAACATTTTTTGTTAAAGGACTGGAAAACTCTGGGCTAGCAATGAAAGCCTCCTCAAATTCCTTGATGCGGTCTTTCAGTCTGGCATTATCTGCTTCAATTCCTCCAATAGAATCATCAAGAGCATCATTGGTTATGCGGTGAAATAGGGAGATTTGGGATGACCACATTTTCCTAAAGTTAATCTTTGTGCGATATTTTCGTTTCCTATTTGTTACATCTCTCTTTTCAATGACCATATTTTTAGACTGGCTATAAAAAAAAGAGCTCTGGAATACGAAGGATTCATCTTCCTCAAAAATGTCGGTTCAACTATTTCCATTGCGGACAGACCAACTTTATGCATGTGCTCAGTTTCAGTTTCAAGTTGCAATTGTTCACTTTCAATTTCAGGTTCGTCTGCTTGCCCTACATTGTTTTTTCTCTTCTTCGTCAGTGGAATTTTGTGAGAACTATCAATTTTTATGCGAGGAGGGTTCTTATCTCCTCCTCTGTTTGAAGATTTCTAGGTTGATTTCTTACTGGAGTGGGCTGTTGAAGCGATGCTCTGTGATGTCATTCTCTTGGGAGTGTTGGCAGGGGACTGGGCACTCTTCTCACTAGATACATTTCCTTGTTGTATGTACAACTCAGTCGCGCTTTGCAATGTCTCTACATCACAATCGCCAAAAGAAGGATTGTTGTCATCACTGTGCCTGTCTTTGGTTAGGTGTCTATGGATAAAATAGCTACTAAAGCCAACTACTAGTAAATGTTCTTGAAAAATCCCATTAGGGTCGAACCCTTTTATCCTTTCAACATATGTTAGGTTCAACTTCTTGAAATGGCCTGCGAATTCGTCAATCTTGTTCATGTTTATGCACACAAAGTCCTCGACTTTCCAGGGTAGAGGAATGAACTTTTTTTTTTTCTTGTCATGGAAAAATGCAACCAGTGGTTGTATTTCCTTGTTATTTCTGTAACAAACATCTTGTCCATGATGTGGCATGGAAGGAAAGAAAGATTTTCCTTGGAGCCAAAGACCATTAGTACAATGTGATTTTCCTTTTGTTCAAGTGTGTCCTTCCTATTCAAAAATTTGGTTGCCTAGCTAGACATCTGCAAAGCATCCTTCCATAATGATAAATCTTTGAAAACTGAGACAAAGTCATTAAAAAATTCATAAAAACAATGGTAGGCCTTGTGCCTCCACATGGCCTGGTACCAGGATGTTACTGGGTCGAATCCACAGTTTATTTTCCTGGAAAGAGATAGTTTTGGAAATGGACAACAATGCACTATTGCGAAAATCAAGTAGGATGACATATAAAATTTATTCAATTCTTTCAATCGTGACAACTGGGAACAAATTTCAATGGAAATTAGCTTCCCCTAATCGAAAATGAATTGTTCCTTGACTGTGAAGTACAAAATATAAATAATTATACAAGAAATTCTTTTCGTTGATGCCTGTCCCATTATTCTTGTAAACAGCCAAGTAATTTCCCGAAATGGATTTCTAAAGGAACTAACCTGCAACTTTGTGATATCTCCAGGAACTGCTATCGGGTCTTCGAGGAACTCAGCTAAGATGTCCAACCCATTATCATGTTTTTCTGGGAACTGCTTGCAGTCTTGTCCTATGAAGGTTAATGTTGGCTCCGACAATTTTAACATCTTGCGGAAGACCCAAGGTGACAAAGAAACATGAGAATGGTCACGTAGTGGAATAATTCTTTGGCTTGGAATATATTTTTTGGTGCACCAATATACCACCCTCTTACATTAAAAAACCTCAGGGACGCAGCCTGTACAAGCGATTCCAGAGGTCCAAATCACTTTGTTCTGGGCGAAACAAGATGAATAGTAAAATTATGCCCTGGACCACTGGAAGTTCCGATCCTGGTGTCTGAAGATATTTACTGTATCTCCACAAAACTATTGTCGACCTGCTGCCATACGTTTACAAGAATGTTTGTTTGATCCAAACAATGAATGAAATGAAAGGTTGGAAGGGATAATATAACATTGCACAAATATTGGTCCAATGTGTGTGAATGGGAGATCTCCTCAAGACTTTCGCTCATTAATGACAATTTCGACAGCTATTCCATGATGCATTATTAACATTAAAGACTAGTAATTGCACACATAGAAGTGAGAACATGGCAGATACGACAATGATCGATTAAGCATTGTAGATTTCTTGAACGAGCCAACGCAATGACCCATGTTTGAGATGAACAATCAGAAGGGACAATATAAATCTCCACAGATCTTGGTTTAATGCATAATAATGGGAGATCTCCTCGAGCGTTTCTCTCATTAATGACAATGTTGACGGTTCCTACATAGTGAGCTATTAGACTAAAAGACTTCTAATTGCATGGTAAGAAAGAAGTACGGAGGTCGCAGGGATGCGAACAAGTCATTAAGGAGTGTCTAATTATGGAAAGTGGTTGGGCGATATTCAAAATAGGGTCACATGATACAATTGTTCGAGGTGAGGGCGTGAGTGTCAAATTGTATGTCTCAGAACTTTTTGAGTGCAATACCCATAACACCGAAGAGGGTGTGATAGGAAAGTCCAGAGGGAAATTTGTATATCGTGGAAGTCTAGGTAATGTTTGCAGGACAAAAAACAATGGAGGTGCAAACCTGAGCCCGCATATCCAGGAACCCGCAATCGAAAAAAGTGGCTTAAGTAGGGAATAAAGAAATGACTTGGGGACACGGAAAAGAAGTTAAGGAGTGTCTAGTTATGGAAAGCGGTTGGGCAGGCTTCAAAATCAGGTTACAAGGTACACCTATTCAAGTTGAGGGCGCGAGGGTCAAATTGTATGTCTTGAAACTTTTTGAGTGCAATACACGTAACACCGAAGAGGGTATGATAGGATAGTCCAGAGGGAAATTTGTATATCACTGAAGTCCGGGTAATGTTTGCAGGACACAAAACGATGGAGGTGCAAACGTGAGCCCGTCTATTCGGTAACCCGCAATCAAAAATAGTGGCTTAAGTATGGAATAGATAAACAGCTGGGCGGATTCGTTTTCGCTAATATATTGAAACTTGTAATATATATCGCATAAAGATAAAATAAGAGAAGATAAATTAATTTAAATTAGACGAGTCGAGCTTTAATTAAATTTCACTTTCTCGTCTATGCTTTTGATTTTTAATGGCGGTCAATATGGATGTTGCATGATGAACTTATGGAAGTAAACCTTGGCTGGGCACAGTAAACAGTGCCTAAGAATTGGATATTTCATGAACACACCAATGCGAGGAACCATGAAAGAGATTCCATAAAATGGGCAAGTATGGAAAGCCGTCGGACATGCCTCAGAATCAGGGCGAAAATGGTTCCCTAGGAGACGTCACTTCTCGAAGGTAAAATTGTATGTTTTGGATCTTGAATGCAAAATGTGTACCACGAAAGAGAGGATGGTCATTAATGGCATATTTAAGGTTCATGCACAACGAATTTCTAGCATTAAAGATTACCAATTGCATTTCCATAGAGTAGGAAGGTGGCAGGGACACAGAACAATAAGTAAGGAATGGATAATTATCCAAAGCGGTTGGTGATGCTTCGAAATAGGGATACACGATACATCTAGCAGAGGTGAGGGCTTGAGGGTCAAATTGTAAAGACAATCCTGAGCTTGCCAGTCCGGGAACCCGCAATCGAAAAAATTTGTAAGTATGAAACAGGGATACACAGTAAATGCACAATGTCATGGAAATACAACCAACTTGGGGCTAAGTATTGAAATGAACGACGGACGGCCGGGCTCGTGACGGAGCATTCCAGCGGAGAAATTTTATATCGCAAAACTCTTGGAACTGTTTGCAAGTTGGAAAATATTCCAAACAAAAATTTGAGGCCGTCAATCTGAGAACCCGCAATGGAAAAAGTGTCCAAATATGGAATAGGGAAACGTTGGCCCGAAGTTGCATGTTTCTTGACAATATTTGTAGGGATGGTTAGTCCTCGACACTTTGGCTTATTAATGACAATCCTTACGGTCATTGCATGATGGAATTTTAGTATTAAACCTTTGGTGTTGCATATTTGGAAAGAAGTACGAGGATGGATGGAACAAGAAATAGTGACTAAGAATTGGAGATTCTGTGAACCCGTCAACATGAGGATCCAAAATAGGGTTACAAGGTCTCCCCAGAAGATGTGAGGCCCCGACGGTAAAATTTTATCGCTCAGAACATTTGAATGCATAATCTGTAACATGAAGAAGGGGACGATGTCAGAATCTGATAGTCAATTTGTATATTGTAGAGGATCGGATGCCAATTGTTTCGTACCAGTGTGTTCAATTGTCACTAGCAAAAGAATAACTAATGTATATTAGGAAGGACAGGAAGTTAGTGGGGATGGAAGGCAATGACATATACTTTGAAGCATTTGTGAGCTGTGGTAGAGTGAATCTTGTGAGTTCAATGAGTCTGATGTGGAATTGTAGATCATGGAAGTTTTGAGTGAAAGATGTATATCACGGAACAAGAAACAACAGAGTTCGAGAGAGCCAACCCGACAACCATGGACATAAAATTGGCTAAGTATGGAAAGGAACAACAGTCAGTCGGATTCGTCATGTGAGGATATAGATGGAGATGAAGATATGTCAGCCCTCCAACGCTGGAAATTGCGATCATAGAAAGTCGACTAAGTATATAACCAGAAAGCGATAATACATGAGAAGAAGAGAAAGGAAAAAGGGCTAAGGAGTCCATGATGGAATTGTAGATCATAGAACTTTTGAGTGCAATATGTATATCACAGAACAATAAGCAACAGAGTTCGAAAGCGCCAACTCGAAATAGTGACTAAGAATTGGAGATTTCGTGAACCCGTCAACACAAGGATCCAAAATAGGGTTGCAAGGTTTCCCCAGAAAACATGAGGCCCCGACAGTCAAATTGTATCGCTCAGAACATTTGAATGCATAATCTGTAACACGGAAGAGGGGATGATGTCGGAATCCTATAGTCAATTTGTATATTTCTAAGGGTCGAATGTCAACTGTTTCATACGAGTGTGTTCAATTGTCACTAGTAAGAGCATAACTAATGTATATTAGGAAGGACAGGAAGTTAGTGGGGATGGAAGGCAACGACAAATAATTTGAAACAATTGTAAACTATGGTAGAGTGAAGCTTGCAATTTCAAGGAGTCCGGTGGAATTATAGATCATAGAAGTTTTGAGTGCAAGATGTATATCATGGGAAAAGAAGAAACTGAGTTTGAAAGTGCCAACCCGACAATCATGGACATAAAATTGGCTAAGTATGGAAAGGAACAATGGTCAATCGGATTCGTCATGTGAGGATATAGATGGAGATGAAGATATCTCAGCCCGCCAACGCTAGAACCCGAACTCAGAGAAAGGCGACTAAGTATATAACCAGAAAGCGATAATACACAGGAAGAAGAAAAGGGAAAAAGGGATAAGGAGTCCGCGATGGAACTGTAGATCACAAAAATTTTGGGTGCAAGATATATATCACAGAACAAGAAGTAGCACAGTTCGAAAGCACGAACCAGAAGCAGTGACTAAGAATTGGATATTTCGTGAACCTGTAAACACGAGGATCCAAAATAGGGTGACAAGGTTTTCCCAAAATACATGAGGCCCCAACGGTAAAATTGTATCGCTCGAAACATTCGAATGCATAATCTGTAACATGGAAGAGAGGATGATGTTGAAATCTGGTAGTCAATTTGTATATTTCTAAGGGTCGAATGTCAACTGTTTCATACCAGTGTGTTCAGTTGTCACTAGTAACAACATAACTAATGTATATTAGGAAGGACATGAATTTGGTGGGGATGGAGGGCAGTGACAGATATTTTGAAACATTTGTGAACCATGGTAGAGTGAATCTTGCGATTTCGAGGAGTCCGTGGTAGAATTGTGGATCACAGAAGTTTTGAGTGCAAGATGTATATCACAGAACAAGAAGCAACATAGTTTGAAAGCACCAACTCAACAGCCACGACCATAAAATTGGCTAAGTATGGAAAGGAACAACGGTCAGTCAGATTCGTCATGTGAGGATATTGATGGAGATGAAAATATGTCAGCCCACCAATGTTGGAACCTGTGATATTATAAAGGTGACTAAGTATATGACCAAAAAGCGATAATACACGGGAAGAAGAAAAGGGAAAAAGGGCTAAGGAGTCCACGGTGGAATTGTAGATGATGAAAATTTTGAGTGCAAGATGTATATCAGGGAATAAGAAGCAACAAAGTTTGAAAGCGCCAACTTGACAATCGTGGGCATAAAATTGGCTAAGTATGGAAAGGAGCAATGGTCGATCGGATTCGTCATGTGAGGATATAGATGGAGATGAAGATATGTCATCCCGCCAACGCTGGAACCTGGGATTATAGAAAGGCAACTAAGTATATAACTAGAAAATGATAATACATGGGAATAAGACCAGCGAAAAAGGGATAAGTATCTCACAGAAAAACATCAATTGTAAGTTTATTAATGTCAATCCTTTCAAACCCTTGTTGAGCTCTCACTGGTAAAAGAATAAATTGTGCATCATGAAAGTTCTTTGGGTGCAAGATGTATATAACAAAACAGGGGACATAAGTATTAGATACCACAAACCCAGGACCCGGTGATCATATAATTGGCTAAGCATTGAAAGGGACCTCGATCGGTTGGGTTCATGGTGTGAAGATATAGATAAAGAGTTTCCAATTTTTGAATCCAGGAGGCCGTGATCATATAGATGCACCTAAATATAGAACCACAAAGGGATAATANATGTATTCTTGCGGACAAATTGTACATTGCGGAACTCCGAGCACTGTTTGCAGCTTGCGGAAGATTCGAAACACAATTTTGAGTTCATCAATCCGAGAACCCGCAATTGAAAAAGTTTCCAAGTATGGAATAGGGAAACATTGGTCGGGATTTGTTTTCACTAATATATTGAAATTTGTAATAGCTTTGCCATTACCTGGAAATATCTTCTTTGCATGTTCCTGGAAAAGTTCTATAGGGATGGTTGGTTCTCGATCCTTTTTATTATTAATGACAATCTTTACGGTTGTTGCATGATCTCATTTTAGTATTAAACCTTTGGTGTTTAATATCTCGAAAGAAGTATGAGGATGGACAGAATAGGAAACAATGACTATGAGTTGGAGATTTCATGAACCTACCAACGCGAGGATGAAAAATAGGGTGACAAGGTTTGCCCAAAGGACACGAGGCCCCGACGACCAAATTGTATAGCTCGGAACATTTGAATGCATAATGTGTAACACGGAAGAGGGGACGATGTCAAAGTCTGGTAGTCAATTTGTATATGGCGGAGAACTGGGTGCCAATTCTTTTGTACCGGTGTGTTCAGTTGTCACTAGTAAGAGCATAGTTAATGTATATTAGGAAGGATGCGAAGATAGTGGGGATGGAAGGCAGTGAGAAATACTTTGAGTGAAGTTAATGTAAAGAAGCCTGCGGTGGAATTGTAGATCACATAAGTTTTTAGTGCAAGATGTTTATCAAGAAACAATAAGCAGTCGAGTTTGTAAGCCCCAACTCAGCAACCACGACCATAAAACTGGCTAAGTATGGAAAGGAAAAATGATCGGTTGGATTATTCATGTGAGGATATAGATGGAGATGAAGATATGTCAGCCCGCCAACCCTAGAACTGAATATCAAAGAAATGTGACTAAGTATATAACCAGAAAGGGATAATGAATGGCAAGAAGAAAAGGCAAGTTTGTATGCACCAACCTGACAACCACGGTCATACACAATTTTGAGGCCATCAATTCAGGAACCCGCAATAAAAAAAGTGTCTTAGTATGGAACAGGTAAACGCTGGTCAAGACTTGTTTTCGCTAATATATTGAAATTTGTAATAGCTTTGTCATTACCTAGAAAGATCTTCTTTGCATGTTCCTGGACAAGTTCTATAAGGATGGTTGGTTCTCGATACTCTTTATTATTAATGACAATCTTTACGGTTGTTGCATGATGTCATTTTAGTATTAAACCTTTGATGTTGCATATCTGGAAAGAAGTACGAGGATGGGCAGAATAGGAAACAATGACTATGAGTTGGAGATTTCATGAACCAGCCAACGTGAGGATACAAAATAGGGTGACAAGGTTTCCCCAGAAGACGTGAGGCCCCGACAACCAAATTCTATAGCTCGAAAAATTTGAATGTATAGTGTGTAACATGGAAGAGGAGACGATGTCAAAGTTCGGTATTCAATTTGTATATGGCAGAGAACCGGGTACCAATTCTTTCGTACCATTGTGTTCAGTTGTCATAAGTGAGAGCATAGTTAATGTATATTAGGAAGGACGTGAAGATAGTGGGGATGGAAGGCAGTGAGAAATAATTTGAGTGAAGTTAATGTATACAAGCTCATAGTGGAATTGTAGATCACAGAAGTTTTGAGTGCAAGATGTATATCACAAAACAATAAGCAATCGAGTTCGTAAGCGCCAACCTAGCAACCGCAGCCATAAAATTGGCTAAGTATGGAAAGGAACAACGGTCGGTTGGATTCGTCAAGTGAGGATATAGATGGAGATGAAGATATGTCAGTCTGCCAACCCTAGAACTAGATATCACAGAAAGGCAACTAAATATATAACTAGAAAGGGATAATGGATGGGAAGAAGAAAAGGCAAGTTCTTATGTGCCAACCCGACAACCACGACCATAAAATTGACTAAGTATGGAACCTAAAAATGGTTTTTCGGATTTGTCATCTGAAGATATAGATGGAGATGAAGATAGGTTATCCCGCCGACCCCGCAAACTGCAATCATAGAAAGGTGACTAAGTATATAACTAGATAGTGATAATGGACCAGAAGAACAAAAGCATAAAAGGTCTAAGTATCTGACAGTAGAAAATACATTCTTATTTTATTAATGCCAATGTTTTCAAACCCCTGCTGGGTTCTCACTAGTAAAAGAATAAATTGCAGATCATGAAAGTTCTTTAGCTTCAATATGTATATGATGAAACATGGGACATAGGTGTTGGATACAACGAACCCGAGACATGGTGACCAGATAATTGGCAAATTATTGGCCAAGAGAAAGTTTTGATATATATATATATATATATATAGATTATTTTTGTTTCAAATGTAAATCATCACCCAATTTGCAGGATGTTGTTCGGTTCACAAATTTTGTTGAAACCATGAAATTTTTGAGTGAAAGATGTATGTAACACAACAAGAAGCAATAGAGTTCGAAAGCGCCAACCCGATAACCACAACCATAAAATTGGCTAAGTATGGAAAGGAACAATGGTTGTTTGGATTCGTCATGTGAGGATATCGATGGAGATGAAAATATGTCATCCCACCAACGCTGGAACCTGTGATCATAGAAAGGTGACTAAGTATACAACCAGAAAGCTATAATATGCGGGAAGAAGAAAAGGGAAAAAGGGCTAAAGAGTCTGCGGTGGAATTGTAGATGACGAAAATTTTGAGTGCAAGATGTATATCACGGAACAAGAAGCAACAGAGTTCGAAAGAACCAACCCGACAACCGCGGGCATAAAATTGGCTAAGAATGGAAAGGAACAACGGTCGATCAGATTCGTCATGTGAGGATATAGATGGATATGAATATATGTCAGCCCGCCAATCCTGGAACCCGCGATCATAGAAAGGCAACTAAGTATATAACTAGAAAGCAATAATACACTGGAAGAAGACCAGAGAAAAAGGGATAAGTATCTCACAGAAAAACATCTATTGTTCATTTATTAATGTTAATCCTTTCGAACCCTTGCTGAGCTCTCACTAGTAAAAGAATAAATTGCACATCATGAAAGTTCTTTGGGTGCAAGATGTATATGACGGAACACGGGACATAAGTATTGGATACTGCAAACCCAGGACCCAGTGATCATATAATTGGCTAAGCATTGAAAGGGACCTCAATCGGTTGGGTTCATGGTATGAAGATATAGATAAAGAGTTTCCAATTTGTGAATCCATGAGGCCATGATCATATAG
>JASDQU010371303.1:35690-62055 GCA_032191745.1 Picea mariana | reverse complement strand
CTACTCATCCTTCCTCCCTAACCTACTTCCAACTCCATTCCTATCCGTCCTCTGCTAGACTATCTTGGAGCGTCAGCTATACTGACCTAACTCCAAATAGAACCTGTAAGTGGAAGTGTCGCTATCTCGACCAAGCTTCCCTAGCAGGCAACTGACAGTCATCATCACACGACCTGGGGAGCATGACTAGCACCGTTCTCCCATGACTTCAGGTTTCGGAGGATACACGGTGGGAAATGCCTCCACCCCTCCTAATCAGATATAGGGTCCACCCCTACGATGGCCCACCCTACAATGGAGGATACACGGTGGGAAATGCCTCCACCCCTCCTAAAAGAACCAGGGTCAACACCCTACAATGGAATATACAGTGGCACCGTGTTGCTGGAGGTTTTGTCATCGTTTATTCGGTTTTGGTTAGTGTCGTTACCTGAAATCATGCACTGATCCACATATCATAGCAATGCATCTAAACCAATATAAATTTCCAAATACAATATTCATACCATAATGTTTCTCAGTCAGTGGTCCTGATATACACTTTCATCATCATTATCTCTTGGCTATTTCATAGCCCATAACCTGTAGATTAGTCTGTAACACAAACTCATACATTTCTATGCATTATCATCATGTAATTGCATACTGTCATCATTTCGATTTGGTATCCCTGTACCGATAAATTAACATCAAAGTTTTCTTATTAGAAATAGATCTCATAATATCCCATAATTCAATTTCGACACCTATTCACAAGATTATCATTTACCCAAAATAGATTGCATCATATCCAACATCATCCTAATAGCATTTAAACATTCATTTAATTCACATTCTCACAATGTGTTGCAGCATATACATCATCATTAATAACATTTAATCATTCGTAAGGTTTACATTCACATAATAGATCGCATTACATACATCATCATTAAATAACATTTAAACATTTATAAAATTTACATGCACGTAGTAGATTGCATCATATACATCATCATCAAATAACTTTTAAACATTCATAACAGTTCATAAATTTTTAAAGTTTAAGTGGATCACTTAATAGTTTCACTGTGACTAGAAAATAAAGTATATAGTCCTCAGGTAATCCTGGATATATAAGTCAAAAGGTGGTGTTACATACACCCCACCTTCGAGAAACATGTTCTCGAGGTGGTCAAAATAGTGAGGGATAGTCTCGTCGTAGTGTCTCATCATCTTCCCAAGTAGCAGATCCTGGACTATACTTGTCCCACTGGACCTTAACTTGGTCTACGAGACGGTTCCTGAGCTGTTGGACTCTACGGTCCAATATGTGTAACGGTTCTACCGTGAGGGTTCCCACATCCGATACCTGCAATTCCTTCCAACTTAATTTATGTGATTCATCAGCAACATAATGACGTAAAACAGATACATGAAATACATTATCAGTTTTATGCAAGTGGGGTGGCAGTACGAGACGATAGGCAACGGGTCCAATTTTCTCTTGGATCCTGAATGGTCCTATAAATTGAGGTGACAACTTTGTCCCCTTTCTGAACCGTATGGTGCTCTTATTAGGCCTGATACAAAGGAAAACTTGGTCTCCCACTTCATAACTTTGGTCGGTCCTATGTGCATCTGCATAGCTTTTCTGCCTATCCTGTGCTTCCTTTAATCTCTGCCTAATCTGAATCACCTGTTCCTCCATTTCTTGAATCAATTCTGGCCCCACTATTACTCGGTCTTCTAGTCTATCCCAACTCAATGGTGTTCTGCATGGCCTCCCATACAAAGCTTCGTAGGGTGGCATTTCGATGGAACTATGATAACTGTTATTGTAGGCAAACTCTACCAAAGGTAGGTGCTTCTCCCACTAGGTTTGATTATCCATTACATACATCCTAAGCATGTCTTCCATGACTTGATTTACTCTTTCAGTCTGCCCATCTGTTTCAGGATGATAAGTTATGCTTAAGTTCAACTGAGTTCCCAACGCTGACTGTAAACTTGTCCAAAACCTAGAAGTGAATATGGAGTCCCTATCTGAAATGATCTTCTTAGGTATTCCATGCAAACGGATAACCTCGCTTACAAACACACGTGCCACATCAGTGACATTGTAAGTGTCTCTAACTGGAATAAAATGAGCACTCTTGGTTAACTTATCCACTATCACAAGAATGGCATTGTGTCTATGAGATGTGAGTGGCAAACCCACAACCAAATCCATAGAGATGACTTCCCACTTGGACATAGGAACATCATGTGGTTGTAGAAGGCCTGGGTGATGGTGGTCGGCTTTCACCTGTTGACACTCTGGTGACAAAATGGACTACATCGCGCTTCATGCCCACCCAAAAGAAGAGCTTCTTCATATCTTCGTACATCTTCTTCACTCCTGGATGTGCACAATAAAGTGATCTATGGGCTTCCTTCAGTATGATGCTTCGAATATCCCCATTCTCAGGGATGTACATCCTTCCTCAATATCTTAACAATCCATCTGTTTCCAAGCTATACTCTTTGTACTTTGGATCTAACTGCCTCCCACTTTGGAGGTTTGAAGTAACCTTTAAATACCAACTGTCTCCTTGGAGTTGTTCCAACACACGTTCCCTCAGATTGACCTTTAAGGGTACCAAGGAGAAGATTTGTGGTCTCCTACTCAAGGCATCTGCGACCACATTTTCCTTTCCCTTGATGTACGATATACCAAAATCGTATTCACTCATAAACTCACTCCATCGCCTTTGCCTGGCATTCAGATCTCTTTGAGTGAATAGATGTTTTAAACTTTGATGGTCTGTTTTGAGCTCAAAGTTTCGCCCAACAAGATAGTGCCTCCAAAGTTTCAGAGCTAGCATTACAGCTGCCAACTCTAAATCATGAGTTGCGTATAGATCCTCATGTTTCTTCAACTTCCTTGATGCATAAGCTATCACTCCTCCATCTTGCATTAACACGGCTCCCAACCCTTGCTTTGAGGAATCCGTGCAGACCGTGAAGTCCTTTTCCATATCCGGCACTCGTAGAATTGGCGCACTAGTTAGTAACCTCTTAAGCTCAATGAATGCACTATCACATTCTTCTTTCCATTCATACCTGACCCCCTTGCGTTGCAACGTGGTGATGGGTTTCGCTATTTTTGAGAATCCTTCTACAAATCTCCGGTAATAACCCGCTAGCCCCATGAAGCTTCTCACCTCATGTGCATTTTTCGGCACTGGCCACTCCATAATGGTCTTTACCTTTTCTGGGTCCACAGAGATTCCTTCGCCGGAAATGATATGACCTAAATAGTGGGTTTCTTTCTGGAAGAAGGAACACTTCGACAGCTTCCCATACAATTTGTTCTCTCTTAGGCAGGACAACACTATTCGCAAGTGTTCCTCGTGTTCTCTTTCATTCTTGGAATAGATGAGGATGTCGTCTAAAAAGACTTGTAAAAAACGGTCTAAGTACTTCCGGAATACGTTGTTCATGAGGCTCATGAATACTGCTGGTGCATTGGTCAATCCGAAAGGTACTACCACAAACTCGTAATGTCCAAACCGAGTTCGGAAGGAAGTTTTTGGGATATCACCTTCCTTAATCCTTAACTGATGATACCCTGATCGCAAATCGATCTTTGAGAATACTGCTACTCCTTTCATCTGATCCAAGAGGTCATCTATTCGCGGCATCGGGTACCTATTCTTCACTGTAACACGATTCAAGTCCCTGTAGTCTATACACAATCGTAAGGATCCATCCTTCTTCTTTAAAAAAATTACCGGTGCGCCCCAGGGTGAGACACTAGGCCTTATTAGCCCTAAGTCCAGTAACTCTTTCAACTGCATTTGCAATTCACAAAGTTCCGGCGCTATCATCCGATATGGAGTTTTGGATATTGGTTCTGCACCAGGATTTAGCTCAATAGTAAAATCAAGCTCCCTTTCCGGAGGTAACCCTAGTAACTCATTTGGGAAAACATCTTGAAATTCTGACAAGACCGGATACTGATCTAATGAGGGTCCCTTCCTGTCTTTCACTACCTCTACTACATAAAGTCGACACCCTTGTCTCAAGCATCGCTTGACCTTCATAGTGGATATAAAGCGTAGCAACACTTTTCTCTATACACCCTAGATCTCTATTGGTCTTCCTTCATNCTGCCTCTACTACATAAAGTCGACACCCTTGTCTCAAGCATCGCTTGACCTTCATAGTGGATATAAAGCGTAGCAACACTTTTCTCTATACACCCTAGATCTCTATTGGTCTTCCTTCATCATCGACACAAAGCACCCTCTTTGTGAAACAATCTACCAAAGCTCGATGCGCTGCTAACCAATCCATTCCAATGATTAGGTCATACGCCCCAAGAGTAGTAATGTATACTTTCAACCTGGTAGTACACACTCCCAGGTCTACTATACAATTATCAACACTAGGTCCTACTACTTGTTTTTCCCCCGAAGCCATCTCGACTTGTTTAAAGTCATCGTGCTCATAGGCTGCCAACCCACTCTTTTCTAATGCAGATGGTGAAATGAAACTATCTGTCGCACCAGAATCAAACAAAATCTTAACATTAATATGATTTAGCGTACCTGACGAATCCACCACCATATATTGATGTTCGGCCTGGCGGTTATTAACTGCTGCGTAAATATGGTGGCTGCTACTTGCTCTCCCCATCGGCGCCTTTCCTTCTCTATGCACGAACCCTGATTGTAACTCTGGGCAGTCACGCTAGTAATGGGGTCCCCCGCACCCCCAACAGGTAACACCAGATTGAACCTGTGCATTGTTATGTGTATGTCTTTGAAATGATTTCCTTCCCCTAGAACCCCTGCCCCTGCTCACTGTTCCCTGAGATGGTCGTGGTCCTGTCTGCACCGTTGGCGATGATCGAGATGCTGCACTTGCTGCCATTGAAATCCCTCCAGCTACTGTCCTTGGTGCGAATATGTTACCATAAGACGGTGGCCTTGAGCCCCCTCCCCTAGGAAATGTCCGTGGGGCCTTTCCTACGAACCCCGGGCGATGCGGAAATGTCGATCTTGCACCCCCAGTCAAGTTCATATGTTCTTCCACGTAACGCGTATTTTCCACCGCCTCTGCCACTGAAGATGGCTTCCACATCCTCACCATAGCTCTCATCCTAGGGTTCAATCCATAGATGAAGTGCTCTTCCTGTCGTTGATCACTATCCATATACGACACATATTTGACCAGTTCCATAAACCTGATCTCATATTCTTCTACCGTTTTGTTTCCCTATACTAAGGCATGAAATGCCCCAACCTGTTGTTCCTCGTAGTACGCTGGTAGATATTTCCTCCTGAACCTCTCCTCGAAAATTTCCCAAGATACTGTGTCTAGGGTAAGGTGCAGTTGTCTTTCCAGGTTACCCCACCAGTTCAAGGCGCTGTCCCTTAACTGAAAAATGGCGATCTTCGCCTTTGAGTTGGACGCATAATCCCTTAAGGCAAAACACCTTGTCATGCCTTCCAACCATGCTTCCGCGTGTTCACTGGCGCGACCTTCGACAAACTCCAGAAGTTTTATCTTCTGCAACTCTCGCATGATGTCTTCAGGTGGAGGTCCTCCCCCTGAATCCCTTGACACTTCTGGATTACCTGTTCCAGACGGTGGGGGTTCCACTTCAGTCCCCGCCGGTTGTCGCCCCTTTAAAGTCTCGTTGATGGTTTCCAACGAGCGCAGTATGAGGGCTAGTTCGGGCGATGGTGGTGGTGGCGCTGGTGGTGTTGGAGGTGCTTGCGACGACGCTCCCCTGCCTCGACTCCCTCGAGTCCTGACCATCCTGTGTGCTTTGACCTGCATCAACCAAAGTTGTCAGGGTGAGTTCCAGGATGTTTTAAATTGGTGCTACTAAACTTTAGAAATAGGGTTAGGCGTAAGTTTTCTTTACTTGTTTGTAAACAGACATTACTCGATTAGGGGATTGGCTAAGTTAGGGTTAGGTTTAAGCATCTAAGCTTCGTTTCTTCACCCCTACAAAAATAACTATTGGTTCCTTTTCCCTGTAGCTATGCTAGCTTTGCGCCTTACTCGCCACTTCCTAGGCTTACTGTCCTAGTGCATATTTCACCTCGTTCCCTCTTGTCCTAGTCTAAGCCTTTTAACTTTTCGCATACTACTTGATTAAAGAGACTTCTGACCTTATGTTTATTAATTTACGCCGAAAGGCGTACACCTATTGACAATGGGCACAATCAATGATCTCTTAATCTTACTTAACTTTAAACCCTGATCTGATGGCTATGCATTGAAGATGCTGGCATATTCTTAGTCATCCTCCAAAATCAATGGGTTGCATTTATCGTTCACAACTTTCTTGCATTTATCAAGGCATCCGTTAACATGTTTACTTTATAACATTTACCTACCACAAAAAAAAATTGTTGTAAGGTTATATAATTACCACGTTTGATGATTAAATAGGATTAAACTGCGGCAACTGAATAATCGTTCACAACTGCCAGCCACGTTTCGGTGTTCACCAGCGCTATGTACCTTTCGGCATTAGTGTTCTTCTTAAGACATCGCATTGAGCACATACGTCCCTTTGTGGGCTCGTCCATTTATGTCTTTGGCGCTTGATAGCTTGGCATGTGTCCTGTATGGCTCTAAAAGGCGCTTGATAGCTTGGCATGTGGTCTTGGGTATGACAATTAAAGTATTTAAATGTGAAATTAATTGTAAAAGAAACAACGCATGGCGCGTTGGTAGGGCGGCCATTGTCAAAGCTTTTCACGGTGGGGAGGTTCGGGGTTCAATTCCCACGGACTCCATAAAAAAAAAAAAAAATCTTAGCCCCATATTATTCAACTTAACTAATATCTTATTAAACTAATTAAATCAACTTAACTTAACTAATTAGTTAATTAACTTAACTTAACTTAGTTAATTAGTTTAATAGTTTAATTATTTTTACTTAATTTAATTTAACTAATTTAACTTAATTTAATGTAATTAATTTATCTTAATTTAATTTAAAATTTAAATACAATAATTAATTTTTAATTTTTTTTTTAAAACCTTATTTTAAAATAATTATAATTATACAAAAAAAAAATTAAACCCTTAATTTATTACAATTAAAATAATAAATAAATAAAATAAAATAAAAAATAAAATTTACTAGTGAAATACTATATGTATAGGAATTGGCATCGTGGGTCCTCGCATGAGGCCCACATGCCTCCTCCTCTAGGTGTTCATCTCCCTCTAGACTTCTCTTCGGCCTCGTGTGCACTGGTGGGAAACCTTGCTTTGGAAACCTTCGCCATGTCTGAAAACTCTGAGTGGGAAGCATGTTCCAATAACAGTCCTGGGAAAGAAGCGAGGCCCGACCAAGCGAGCGTCGTTGAAGAAGCCTTTCAGGAGCCTCCAGAGCAGCAATCAGATTAAACGAAAGAAGGAATAAGATGGGGGAGGCGAGTTTGAGCAAGAGAGGATAAGCTCTGAGGCAAAAAGAGGAAGGTTGGAGACTCCCATTCGCATTCT
This sequence comes from Picea mariana, assembly GCA_032191745.1. Taxonomy (NCBI): domain Eukaryota; kingdom Viridiplantae; phylum Streptophyta; class Pinopsida; order Pinales; family Pinaceae; genus Picea; species Picea mariana. Next base: position 54,558 of record JASDQU010371303.1, on the reverse strand, counting down.
CTTATTCCGCCTCTCTGTGGTGAAATTTTCTTCAGCGATTGTTTCAGGTGAGCCACGCGCCCATAAACAGAGGATATTGGAGGAAGCCGTATAATTTTGTGCACACGGGCCATTGGAAATGTCAAAGTTAATATTGCAGCCCGTTGGGCAAAAGAGATTAACGAGCGTGGCTATAGTTTGCTTGAAGAAACATGGACTGCGTTTTGAAATAGTTTGTTATAAGAATAAAGTGTTGTCATGGCGGTCAGGAGTGTAAGTTTCAAAAAACCCTAAAATCCTTATTTCTGGTTTTCAATAATTCTTCATTTTTTTTTTTTTTTGCAAAACAAAGCCACCAGGCTGGGGTTTCCACTTGTTCAGATCTGTTCCGTTGTGCCGCGTTGTGTTGCTGGTGAGTGGACAGTAGAGCCTGCGTTATTTACTAATACAGTGGAACTTCAATTGAGCCATCAGGAGGAGGCTATGGTCTGTAAATGTTATACTCCTTCCCTAAGTGAAATCAGAGTTTAAAACTCGGTATTCTCATGTATGTATATTTTGTGTTTTATTGGGAGGCATTATTATCAATAAACACAATGTCTGGAAGCCTTTAATTGATATTACAAAAAATATTTGAAGTTTGATTGATTGGGTTATACATGGCCTGGGAGGTGTTATTATGGCTACTTTCCTTCATATTCGTCATTGCGCTCCTCGGATTCGTGGTATACCAGCTGATATGCTTATCAGACTTGGAATTTGACTACATCAATCCTTATGATTCAACATCCAGAATAAATAGGCTTGTAATTACGGAGTTCATGATTCAAGGTGTCCTTTGTCTACTCTTTCTCCTTACTGGGTGTTGGTTCATGTGTCTAATCACTGCACCACTTGTATACTATCATGCACAATTGTATGTGAGGAGGAAACATTTGGTTGATGTAACAGAAATATTCAACTTACTCAATGCTGAGAAGAAATACCGCATGATTAAGCTTGTGTATTATCTCATCCTTTTCTTCATTGTTATTTACAGGCTTGTGTCATCATCTGTTATTGCACTTCTAGAGGGCAATGATGATGTTGTCGACACGAGGATACTTTGAGTTGCACGAGTTATGTTTTGGATAATATTCACCCTTGTAAGTTTTGTTGCTCAATGCTCAATGACATTTGGTTTCAAGCCTATATTTACAATAAAGAGTTATTTCTCTTTCTTGAAATGATGAAATGCATTTTGGATGTTCATGCCTAGAACATTTGGGTTGTCACTGACCTAGATATTTCCCTGTATGCTGGGTAGTTTGGACTTCTTTAAAGCTTGGATACATCAGCTCTCACCCTTCTGTTTTTATTCTCTTTTTCTCAAGTGAAGGCTTCTATCCATAAGGCTTTTACTTCAATATCATTAATTATCATGTCAAATCCCTCTCTCTCTATTCAAATATAGCCAATTATGCAAATTATAGGTTCCAAAAGACTGTTCTTGATTAATGCCATGTCGGCCTCAGTTGCTTATACAAAAATCTCTGATATTTAATAAAAGTCTTTATGGCTTGTCTGCCATCAACAAACCTTGTAAACTGTGTATATTCTTTGTAAACTATGGAAATAATTATGTCCGTAAATTTATTTTTTTATAACAATGGAAATAAATTGTTTGCAATTGTTTGTAATTCTAGTTTGCAATAGTTCGCAATTCTTTGTAATTTTAGAAGTAAACTAGAATTAGTTTGCAATTCTTTGTAATTCTAGAAATAAACAACGGAAGAATAAGCAATAAATAAATGTAAAATGAAACCCATTGAAAACCCATATTTCCTTCATATTCCTGGAAGAATTCAATCCAATTCCAGCCAAACCCAAATAAGTTACCAATTGTTTTACTTCGGTAAATTTGTTTTTACATTTTCCATTCTTGTTGCATTTATATATATGTGTGTGTGTGTGTGTGTGTGTGTGTGTGTGTGTGTGTGTGTGTGTGTGTGTGTATTATCACTTAATAATGCGTTTGGTTTGGTTTGCAGGTTAGGCGGGAGGGAATTTGGCCCTTAAGGCTCCAGTGTTTCAACTACAGCTTTGATACCAAATGTAATGGCTAGATTTACATTTTACATCAATTCATTTTGATAAACTAACTAATTTCATAACACAGTAATGAAATAAGAGTAACTTCCGTAACATTCAAGAAATTTTACTAATTTAACTCATTCATATGCAATTTCGTCAATATAATAAGATTTAATAACAAATTAATTCAAAACAATGCATAATTCTTACCTGAACCTGATGCTACTACTTGCTCACCGCTTGCTTCCTTCCCGCTTCTTTAGAACACTACCCAAAACCGACCTCCCTGCCGACTAGTTAGCTCCTAGCCGTAGGATATCAACGGATATCCTAGCCCTCCGAGCCCAAAACCCCCAGCAACCCTTGGTGCACTGTGTAAATTCCACTCCAAGTTTCACTCTGCCCATTCCCCGCTCTCCCAAATTCATCCCCAACTCCCGTAACATAATCCCCCCCCAAACTCCTTTCCCCCCCTTATCCCTCCTTCACCGACTTTCCTTCATTTACTCCCTTACCTAATATATTATCCCATTATTAAATATCTTATCCCATTTATTAATATCTTATCCCATTATTAAATATCTTATCCCATTTATTAAATGCTTCCATTTTCAGGAACGTAACTTAAATTAATAATATACTTTATTATCCACCTTTATTTATTTACCATATTGATTAATGAGTTAATAATACTTAAATTAATCATAATCAAGAATAACTAATTAACAACAAATAATTAGTTAAGGTTATTTTAATAAATAAATATAGTTTAGCTAATATTTTAGGATTACATTATTAAATTAATTATAATTTATAATCAAGGGTCGTTACATGTTGACAACGCCTTTATTCAATGGTCAAAGGGCACCGGTATGTGAAATCGGAAAGTGAGTCACAAAGAGAGCAAGGGAATCTCATCCATTCGGTAACAGAGGTCGAGACATAATGGATGTCAATGACGTGGGTACCCGAAGGTGGTGGTGGAGAGGGCTCTTGTTGAAAAGTTTGACGTACTGTCGTTAATGTCTGGTGACACTAAGGTAGAGCTGGGAAATGATGAGTGTAATGGTCATATTCTGAACAAATGGCACATCCCTTCACAGTCTGTAGTAGGGGACGATGTGGTCGTACTAGGTGTCCTTGGTGAAGCGACGAGCGGTGTGGTTGCTCGAGGGAGTTAAATCAGATTGCATAGTTATGGAAGGGAAGGACATCTATTATTGGGGTGTCTCTCTCTTTCACAGAGTGTGCAAGGAGGTTGAACTCACGGGGGAAGTGGATCGGTGGGCTCTTTCTTCTTCTGTCTTCCCCCAGCTGTCGCGATGGTGATGGCAATTGGGGGTGAGGGTGGTGTGGAAGGAGTTAGTACTGGAATTTGCATCAAGATTCCCTCTTAATGAGGAGGGTGGGATGGTTGAGGAACCATTGCAGGTGGGTGTAGATACCATATAGAGATGGCGAGCACCATGTTGGGAAGGGTAAGAGTTGTGGCTACCTGAAATGATTATACTCATGGTGGGGGGTAGAAGAAGTGGATTTGAGTAATGGCTTGGGGGATTGTTTCCCAAACCGGGATTTTCCCCTGGGGAAGGGTGAAATCAGGGATAAGTGGTGTTGTAGGGTTCTCAGGTAATTATTGAGGTAGAATTTCTTCAACTAGTGGGACGTTGAGGGGTGGAGAAGCCTCACTGGGAGGAATGGTATCTCCATTTTCAAATCCATTAGAATATATGACACACACTTGTGTTGAGGGGTGTATGAGCGGTGGTGCTCCCTGGTATGTCCCCAGCAAGGATGGGTCCCTAAAGATTCTGGGGCCCATGTCCATGAGTGGATACGCGTCGGAACTAGTGCAGACAAGAGGTAAGATGTTATCGATGTTGGAGGAGTGGTTAGGCTCATAATGTGAAACTTGGTCGATCATGATGATTTTCCCATTGTGGGGGACCATCATCGTTCGAAACACAAAAGAGGCTATTTCCTTCATAGCGTACATATAGCTATGTCCAAACAAGATGTTGTAATCGAGTGGGGCGTCAATAACCTCAATGTCGATAAGGATGGCTTTCCCCTGAGTTCAATGGGGACATTTTGAAAGATCCCTTCAGGGGAGGATGGTCGACCATCATAAGCTCTTAAGGTGATGGCATATGGTACTAGCTCAAGGGAACCAAGTTTTTTCCATACAACTTTGGACATGATGCATGTGGATGCACCTTCATCAATGATACACCAATGAGCCATGATGTTCTGAATATTGACTGGTATTTGGAAAGCTACCAAAGCGGGGAGACGAGGTTCCCCACAATCTAGATCAAATGTGATGAGTCTAGTATTAGCTGGGTCGACTGCCCCCAAGGCGGAAAGTAAGGATTTTCGTTGAGTGGAGCAGGTTTGGAGAACCTCCAATACAGACATGGTTGTAGGGGACAGTGCCAAGTCATCGACCAGACTATAATTATGTGCCTCCTAGCCTAAGGGTTGTTGACATTTTGTTGTAACGAGATGTGAGGGATACAAATGGCAGGTTCAGTGTTAGGGCATGGAATCATCAAGCATTTTCCGATTGTAGCTGGATCTACTTCTGAAGTAGTGGGAGTATATTCATGGGGCGTGTTGTATTGATGACCGTGCATTTGTAGAATAATTTCTTCTTTGCTAGTGAGGAGGATATTTCGATCTGCTAGGTTTCCACAGTTTTGATATTGTCCCATTTGTGGTGGGGCAGGGTGTACCTCTTGTTGGGTATTCATCACACCTTGGTGTGGAATAGGGTTTTTCAACACGGTCGGGAGTGGTTGTTGCAAATATTGTTGTGGGGCCTGTTGAGGGGTAGGCAGTACTAGGGGACATCGCACGTTCATGGAGTCTTTCATCCATTTGAAGTTGGCAATTTAGGGGCCATGGTGAGTATAATGGCCATGCTCACAGCAAAGAGCACAAGGGAAGTTCGTCTGGAGGTTGCTGTTGTTTTTCCTCCCTTAGCATTTGTTGTTATTGTCCCCTTGGGGGTTCTGGTTACCCCGATTATGGTTGCCCCCAGCAGGTTGGTTTTGTTGGGGGTTATTTTCCCCTGGCCCTGGGTTATTATTGTTTTGGTGGTTTCCTTTTTTTTTGGCATTATTCGGCTTATGGGCTGGATTTTTCGTATTCAATTGTTCAAAAGTGTGAAATTCTTGAATGGGAGAGGGTTGAAAAAAGTTAACATCGGCGTGTGGTTGTACTTGTGGAGGAGCAACTGGTTGTGGAGGACTAGGAAATGAAAAATACAGATTGTTTTGTGGAAACAATTCATAGGGTGCATAGGAAAGTGTAGCACTTTCACTAGTGCCCAGGTTATAAGCTGAGGTAGAAGGGGTAACTGAACTTGGTTGAGAAGCCGGGCACATGATGGGTGTCGGCAGGGGTCCACTCATGGGTGGAGGGAGAGCAACAGGATATGGTTGTTGGTAAAGGGGAGGAGGGTAATAAGATGGCCCTCCATATATCGGAGGATATTGGGGTGTACCATACATAGGTAGTGGTTCGATGTACGGGTTGTGGTGCGTTGTGGTACCAATCAATCCATCTGTCGCGTGAGACATCCCAAGTTTTTCCTGGCCTAATGGTACGGGTCTTGGTGCATCAGGTATGACTATGTATAAGTAACCCGACTAAGCATAAATGAGGTCATACTTTTGAGCCTTGTTGATGGCTTCATTTTTCGATTTGGGGGAAGGTGGATGCCACATCTTTGGCAAGGATAGAGACAAGTGATTTGATAAACCAATTGAGACATTGTTCTTTGGTGGTTTCTTCCTTACATAAACTACGTCATCAATGCCATTCATGAATATGGTCGGACATATGTGTAGTTGAGGTTTTTTTTCACTCAAAGAGCAGTTCTAGACCAGTGTCATGATGAACTGGTAGTTGGAAGAAGGCCAAGGATTCAAAAGTCACGTGGGACCCTAATTTTTCGTCCACATACCATTTGGTTGATGGACCAGTTAGTGTGCGCTGAAATAACCTTAAGCAGATGGAGTCATCCATGATGTTGTTTGAAGAGCACCATAAGTGGAAGTTCATGACATGGTTGGTGGGATCTTCCCCCGATTTGCCTTCAAATTTTTGAATGTTTGAAGGTAGTTTGGTAGGCATATTGGGCCATGTGGGGTCATGCAATATAGTGTCATTCATGAGTTTACTCAAATCAAGAATGTTGAGGGATGCCAAATATGGCATGGCGGGTGGTGGTGGAGGATTAGTTCCATCCATGGTGTGAGCAAGTAGTAGACCTGGCCCTTGAGGGGGGTTTGATGGGGTTTTACATCTTCCTTGAGAGGAATTTTTCCCCCCACCTCCTTGTGAAGGAGAGCTAGTGGATGGATGGCCTTGGGAATTGGACCCAAGTAAGGTGGAACCAAGCAAAGTTGATCCCAAAATAGTGGCACTCATAGGAGTGTGAGATGGTTGAGCCAGTGAGTTGGCAAGACTAGAAAATCCTGCTAGAATAGGAGGAAGATTTTGCAAGCATCTGGAACGGCGGGGATTCTGTGGATCCCCTATGATGTCCGACTAGAAAAGTGAATGTATGCAAATGGTGATGAGAGCAATAAATGAACAAGAGACTAGTATAATTTGGACCTTCACAATATATCTCACAATCGCATGTAATCAAATGAGCATCATACATAAATCAACTATAAATAAGCATACATGTGGCTAGGTGAACTTTTTCCACGTGGGAGAACAAAGAAAACAAATGCTCATGTCCTAAATAAAATGTAATGTCCTTCCTCTCAAATACCACTGGACCTTCCAAGAGAACTCAACAGTGGGGTCTGAAGCCACCAGAAGAGGAACTAGTGAAGGATGAAATAATCAGTTATAATGAGGGGTAGAGGGTGCATATCCCAAAAGAACTGGCGATATTTCCCAACAGCCACACAAAATCTGATCAAGGTGCAATTGTAGCCCACAATTGCCACCTAGGTAGATGTCCTAAATTTGGCCACTAGGTACCTTGGTCAAAGCGCGACATTTAGATTTTTGGCCTCAAAAATGGGTCACGAGATGGATCCCTTCCAAGAGTTGGGTGACTCAAGGGGGGACGCACAGAACAACCAGACCTCGGCCTTCGACCCTTCATGGGTATCTTCTTTCCTTATGGTGTTAGGAACACTTGACTTGGAGGATTTTAAAGTTCCTTATTTGTCAACTTCTAATGTTTGAAGATGTGAGAACCAAATAACGGGGGGTTATTTGGATGCCTACCCCCAAGATCCTACCTAGACTAAAAAAATTATTTTGCCACCTCCTGTGGAGGAAAACTTAGTGAGTTTTTAGAAAATATTTAGATGTGGTGGATTGAGAGATTGGGGGTGTGAACCAATCTCGTTTGAATAAAGTGGGTGTGGAAAAGTTCTTCGAGAAATAGTGGGACGTTTTGGAATTCCTTTGGAGAAAACCTACTTCAACCTCCACAATCCAAGAGGAAAATATGTGAGTGGGGAGTGACTTTGTGTGTGAACAAGTGATCAAATGTGCCAGATTTTTAATAAGTTAGGTGTGAATTTGTAACATGTGGACTTCCTGTGGTCCTTACAAATCTTGGTTACCTATCTTACTAGATGTCATTAGTACAACCTTGAGGAATTTTAAAAGCGCTAAAGAACTAGTATGTGGACATATGGGTCCTTAGCAATCCTTTAAACTCTCTAATGTTGTTTATACTAATAAATCTTCAAAAAACTATCCTAGATTGTAAGCATGTGGGAATGTATGGGCCCATTACTTTGATCTTTAAACTCTTCTAGTGATGTAAACTAAGAAACTAATTTCAAAAACTATCCTAATTTTGTAACATGTAGGCATGTATGGGCTCTTACATATTTAAGATGATTTAAAAGAAACTAAGAGGATCCCTAGGGGGGGTTTGTCCTCTCCTAAAGATTTTGTTAAGGGAGATGAAATGTCTCCTTAACCACCTTTCTGATTCTCAATATCATTCTATGGTGTGAGAGAAGAACATAATCGATGATTAAAGTTGATTTCTAGTCTCAATGCAAGTGTTTTTATATGTGATAGCAAAGAATCTCAACTTAACTTTTACACAACAAACAAGCCATCCATGTGGCAACCAAAAGCAAAAGAGGAGAAATATTGTTCTTTTTACCCCCTAAGTGCCTATGTTTGACTAACCTTTCATGTGGGAAAGGAATCTAAGTGGGGTGCATTTACAAATTGCATCAAAGCAAGATTTTGAAGGCTAGGGGCCTTCATATCATCACAAAAACTCTTACAATTTTGAAACTCTGGACAGGTGCGCGGGTTACAATTCAGAAAGATGCGTAGTGGGCGCAGAGTGCACAGAATGTGCAGAGAATAGAAGACCTTTTGGCACACAATGCGCAGAATACGCAGAGAACAGAATTATTTTGGGCACACAATGTTCTGAATGCGCGTCTGTGGGATGAAATACCCGTGCACGTTCTAATACGCATCGGGGGGCCATTTTGAGTGGAATTCTCCTCCTCCAGCTTCAAACTTAGCTCTTGACAGGTAAGGCTAGGTCGGTTATGGTTCCTGCAAGGCAAATGGTTCAAAAATAAGTTCTCTAAAAGCCCAAATAGGGAGGAAATTGATACCTTATCCCCAGTATGGTCGCCAATCTATTGTTTCTGTTTCGTCACCTGGGTGAGAAAAACAAGGGCACTTACAAGTCTAGTCAGGCCTGCTAGACAAGACAAAGGTTTTAGAATATAATGGATGTGCTTGTTTTAACATTAACAATATCGCTATTGTCACCCAACCATAGGTCGAAGCCACCCTCCAAGCACCTTAACCTTGACAAAGAATCACTCTGGAAGCAAACCCTAGGCTAGATAGCCAAACAAAGGGTAGCACACATTTCCCCAAGGATAGCACACCAACAAGAGTTGATCAGATAGTCCAAGCCATAACCAAGAGATAGTCCAATACAAATGTGATCTGCTAGCTGCAGCAGCTGCAATGGCAACTCTCCTCAAACCTGCGCACAAAACTGGGCACTGCAGTGCACACAAGTGCTGCTCTACAATTCTGAGACTGCCTGCCAGAATGAGAACCGGCCTCCCTGTATTTATACTAATTCTGGCTAACTGCCTAGGTCAACTTCTCATTCTGGGTATCTGTCCTTTCAGTATATATTATTATTTTTGGCCGACTTCTTTTCTTGGAGGCTAATAACCTAATATAAATTATTTTCTTGAGTCAACAAGTCTTCTAGGGTTATTATCCAACTCATTAGGGTTTCTTCTTGCTTACCGGAGTATTCTATCCTCGCCAAGTTTACACGTGGAGGTAAATACCTCATGTAGCTACCATAATATCAACACTCACTCCTAGCTAGGGAGGTATTACAGTTAATGGTATTGAGCACAAAAACATAGCATTCACCCGGTAGCATCAACATAGTTGTATAGACTAGATCATGAGCACCATCATCATCATCAGTGTCATCAGTTGCATCATCTCTCGAAACCATACTCTGTCTGAGTAATCAGACATGATGCTCACTCCACAGAGTGATACAAGAACCGTTCTTCTAATCTAGAAGAGTAAATGCTCTGAACCATTTTCCATCTAATAAATCTTTGTCCTTTGATTATCCATCTAACTGGTAATCATTTTCAATATTGTTGATAGTCTTCAAGGAAATCGAAACAAAATAGAACACAATTGTGTCTATCCATAGTAGTACATAACTACAATCCAATGGTACACTACCACACCAAGTAACACACAAGTACTTGATTAGCAACTTATAGTCACGAGCAGTGGAACACATCCACCACAGTAGTATACATCTACTGTCATACAGTCTTTATAACAATCATCTAATATCAATGTGCACAAAAACAATGTTATGATATAAACTGAATCATCTGGGCCAATCTTTCACTCACATTTGTGAGATCTGAAAGAATATATGCCCTCATAGTAGAACAATGAGATATCTAGACTATTCTTCTCAAGCAAGGAAGAATAATTGTCCTGTCTTCTAAACCTGGACCATTCCCCACCCTGGGCCATTCTTCCTACACTAATCAAAGTGCACCCTGGAGAGAATGTATAAGCCCTAAGGAATGCCTGTCCCTGATTGTTGATCCTGGACCATTCCCCACCCTGGGCCATTCCTCCTACACTAATCAAAGTGCACCCTGGAGAGAATGTATAAACCCTAAGGAATGATTGTCCAGACCATTTCCTCTATTAACCACAAGAGGAAAATATTGTCCTGTACCAACCTTCAAAACAGACTATTCCTCATGTTAACCACAATGAGAAATCGTTGTCCGACGAGGTGGGCCAGCCTTCTTGACTAACCCTCAAGAAGAGAGACCGCCATAGACCACTCCCCATGTTAACCAAAATGGGAAGTCGATGTCTATGATACATCAGCAATCTGGACCATTTCTCATGTTAACCACAATGAGAAATCGTTGTCAGTCAGAAATCTCAATCCACTTTCTGAACTGGAAAGAATCTGTCCAAGATGAATTGTTTTTTTAATCTTGAAAATTAATGTCAATAATATTTTCAATGCTCCCTCCCAACCTAGTAGTCATCTCTTCCTTTTTCAATAAGGAATTCATCTCCATGAGCTCTAGCTTGAGTATGCAAACTCTTTCATCTTGGATAGAATCTTTACCAAAATGTCTGCTTATCTACTCATCTGTGGAGATATGTATTGGAGAACCACTTTTTCCTTTCTGGACCTCATCACAGATAATGTAATGCTTGATTTCAAATGTACTTCGGTATGGAACATTGGTTTTCTCTGAAGACTTCATGTAGCTATGATCAATAGAGTATATCATTGTTGGAAAACTGGAACATATCCATGTCGCACTTCTTTTGTCATCATGAGATCTGATCTACTGAGTAATCACCTTGATACAATATCTCTGTTATAGAAAATCTTCACCATGCTTCTGTTGTGCACTGGAGGTTCTCCACCAAGTTGTCTTTTTCCATATGCATACAAGGGTCTCTTTCTGGTATGCCTCAAAGTCTTGAGGTTGCTCTTTATACGCTCTTTTTTCATTTATCTGATGTAGAACTCCAACTCATGGATGTTGTGGATGATATAATGACTCATGTAGAGATATGTCTGGTTTACTGGAACAAGTAATCATCATAGTCTTCTCCCTCCATATGGGATAACCCCTAGTTCTGGATCTTGCAATGCTTTCATATATACATTGTTCTTCACCACAAATTTCAGTTGATTGCTTTTAGTGAGTTCATATCAGGCTGGTAATCTTGTGATTCTTAATACAATGACTAGTTGTTCTAGCTTCTCTTTCTTTCTTGGAATCTTCATGTTCTTCCTGATGTGTTTCTTTAGTTCTTGGGTCCATGGAGTTTCTTATAGATTCCATTCCCTAAATATTCCATTTCTTTCTTTCATCATAGGATCATGTATGTGGATGGACAACCAGGGATACTTTAAGGCTTCTCTTCGAAGAGGTCTTCCTCTAGGGTCGAACTGAACACGTACTTCCTTTCATGGCTACTACCATGGATATATACTTCATCATCTTCAATGGATAATTGGATTAGCTCCCTCCTAATCCTTGCTTCATGCATGCTCTTGGTAATGTATAATCGGCTCCCTCCATCTAGGAGATTCCATGCTTTCGTTTGCATCCTTGTTCTCTTCTACAAAGTGTTATAAATCTTTTTCCAATTTCCTCTTGGTTGTTGACTTATTTCTGTCTTGATTCTTCTAAGTCTCTTGTAATGGCTTCCACATGATTTTCTTTATGTATTTCATCCTGACTTATATAATGATAGCAATCCTTATCTTGTTGTTCTTCCATAGGTATAGTTCTTCTTGGAACACATTATCTTCCAAGAGATAGATATACAAGATATGTATAGAGACGATGCAAACAAGATATGTACAAGAAATAAGAAGAGTATTGTTACCTTCAAAAGAAGAAGTCTCTTTCATTCTGCTTGGTCTTCTTTGTAGGTTCTTTTTCTTCGACAACTGATGCTTCTTTTTTCTCCTTCCTTTTCTTTAGCTTGGGACAATGATTCTTGTAGTGACCATACTTTCGACAATTGAAGCATTGTATTTCTGAAATATCTTTCTCTTGATTTGTCTTCCTCCTTGAACCAAACTTCCTTTTGTTCCTGAAGTTCTTGAATCTTGTTGTGAAGGCTTGATCATCGTACTTATTTTGGGGTTTCTCTTTTGCACTGATCCTTGATTCTTCTTGAGCACATCAATTCCAAAGTTCTTCAAATGTCAAATACTCCTTTCTTGTGTTCATGCTTGCGGAAAATGCATCCCACGTCTTGGGAAGACCATTGAATACTATGTTTACCAATTCCTTTTCTGAGATGATCTATTCAATAGATTGTATTTGATCTCTTAACTGAGAGATTCTCACAAAATATGATGTTATGTTGTCCTCATCATTCATATTCATGTCACAGAGCTCATTCTTCAGACTCATAACTTCTCAAATGTTTTTGACCAAGAAGATATTTGTTAGGGAATTGTACATACTCTTTGATGAGTCAAGATGGGAGATGTAGGGTATCAAGTGGTATTTTATAGAGTTCACTATGATACTCATGGAATTGATGTAACCATGTTTGAACTTCTCCATAACTGCAATGTTCTACGGTTCCTTCTCTTTTCCTTCTTCAAACTCTGGTTCCACGATCTTTCCTTTCATGATATCCAGAGCTTTATTCTTGGAAAGGATGAGGTCAATCCTTGTCTTCCACGCTCTGAAGTTAGAGGCTCCATCTAACTTGTTCTATGACTTCATAGAATAATTCATGGCTGCTTTGACTTGGTAAAACCCTAGTTTTGACCAAAAACTCAAACTTAACGTCTTAGCTTGCTGAGAGTACCAGGAGATGCGCTAGGATAAAGCACACTAATCTATCCAGAGATTAGGTCAATCCCTTCACTTAAGGTGCCTCAACAAGAGGATTAGGGTTTCTACAACTGCACCAACTAGTAACCCTAGTGGAAGTGCTATGGTGAATTATCCTTCTAGAAACCCTAGCGGCAATTCTTCAACGAGCTTAACATCCTTACGGCTATGTTTCCTTCTAGCGGTTAGACTGAGTGAAGGAGATGTGGGCCCATAACCTGTTAGAATATAATGGATGTGCTCATTTTACCATTGACAATATTGCTATTGTCACCCAACCATAGGTCGAAGCCACCCTCCGAGAACCTTAACCTTGACAGATAATCACTCCGAAAGAAAACCATAAGCTAGATAGCCAAACAAAGGGTAGCGCACCTTTCCCCAAGGATAGCGCACCAACAAGAGCTGATCAGATAGTCCAAACGCTAACCAAGAGATAGTCCAAGCCAAACGTGATTTGCTATATGCAGCAGCTGCAATGGCAGCTCTCCTCAAACCTGAGCACAAAACTAGGCACTGCAGTGCACACAAGTGTTGCTCTGCAATTCTGAGACTGCCTGCTAGAATGAGAACTGGCCTCCTGTATTTATACTAATTATGGCTAACTGTCTGGGCCAACTTCTCATTCTGGGTATCTGTCTGTTCAGTATATATTATTATTTTTGGTCAACTTCTTCTCTTGGAGGCTAATAACCTAATATAAATTATCTTCTTGAGCCGACAAGTCTTCTAGGGTGGTTAGCCAACTCATTAGGGTTTCTTCTTGCTTCCTGGAGTATTCTATCCTCGTCAAGTTTACACGTGGAGGTAAATACCTCCTACAGCTACCATAATATCAACAAAAGGTTAGTGCATGAGTTAGGTAATCCAAGCACATGAAATAAACAAGGAAATAAGCTAAAAACAACTAAGGAAATAAAAGTAGAATGCATAAGAAACTTTGAACCAAAATCAATCAACCAAATGACCAAGATTATACCACCAATGGATAACTATATTAGTTGGAAAAACATCGTAGAGAAAGGAGGACTTATGGATCCCCTCTTCCTCCTTGGGAGGGATCTTGAGTTCCATATTGGAGAGCTCTTCTTACAATGATAAACTAGAAAGAAAATGGTGAAGAAATCCAAGCCTATTCCCTCAAGAGGTGAGTGGAATGGCCTATTGGAATGTTGCTAGAATGCTCCAAGGAGAAAAGAGGATTCTCAAGGGAGGATTGAGGCAGCATAACAATACTATAGAAATCTTAAATTCTTAGTGCACCCATGGCCTCCATTTATATCATGTCTTCAAGGCATTATTCAACTGGTTCTTGGTGTGAACAAAAGGCCCTTTAGGGCACCCTTTGGTCCTTGACCAGGCCCCCATTCAGATTCATCTCAGATTTGAGGGTCAAATGAAGTTGGGAGGTGTTCCATAAGTGGTTGAGGGGGCGACAAGAACCATAAATCCATCGTTCACAGGAGTGTGTGGCTTTTTTCGTACACAGTCCCGCATATGGTGCATTGTGCACTCTATGGGCTTCTTTGACCCACGCACTGTGCGTGCGCTTCCTTTAGTGATTCAGTGCATGTCAATTTTTGTCCAGTTGTATAGTTTTTGCCTCTTGGAAATGCATTTTTGGTGTTTCATGTGAACTAATAGGTATTTGGAACTATTGTATTTCTGTAACCATTTGCATGTAATGCTGCGGACAAAATTCCAGTGATAACAAGAGTCATCTAGAGTTTCTCATCAACTCTTCTTCTCAGAGGAGGCTAATACATCATCTTCATTTATGTTCTCATGAAGATGCACCTATCACTTTGGGATTTCACACGTTCACCTTGTGCTCAGCCACAAGCACGTCCAACTCAGCAGATTGCCTTTCCCACAGGATAATCATCTGGAGTTATTCTCAACTCTCTAAATGGAGGAGGTCATCTCTACGTTCCAGCTCTATCTCAAATAGGAACCACATACCCTTCTTAGGGGATTTCTCTTAGGTTTGTAAGCTGGAGAAAGTCTCACATAGCTGCAATGGTCAACATCTCACAGGTTTGTAAGCTGGAGAAAGTCTCACATAGCTGCAATGGTCAACATCTCACAGGTTTTTAAGTTGGGGAATGTCTCACATAGTTACAATCATCAACATAGATGGGCATATATTTAAAGAAGGTTACAAAATTCTCCTCTCCTATTCAAGGATGCTCCAGTCCTCAACAAAATGGAAAAACACTTGGAGTCAAGACGCTCTGCTCAAAATTAATATCTTCATTTTGACCCTAGTACATGGAAAAATACTAATGGGAGAAAACCTGATGAAAAGAGGTTTCCATGGCCCCTTCAACTGCCCTCTATGCCAAAGAAACCACGACACTATTCAACACCTCTTCTTGGATTGTCCCTTCTCGACAACAGTTTGGAATGTCGCCTACAGATAACTGACTCATCAAATAAGGTGGCCCTCGTATTTAAACCCCTGTCTGGGAAACTGGTAAAAATACTACCAAGGCACCTTTCGTGGAAAACCAATCTTTAAAATATTGTGTAGGTCTCTCCCTAAATTCATCTGCTAGCAGATTTGGCTAGCAAGAAATATAAAAAAAATCCAAGGAAAAATATTGCATCCCCAAAGTGTCACTAGCAGGGCCAAAATGCAACTTTCAGAGGTTATGAACACTAAAAATATGAGCATAGAAGACACGACCAACTGGAATATCCTAGAGAAGGATTGGATAACAAGCTTCAACCTCCAATCTGTTAAGAAATCCCACTCAGTGCAAAGATCGAGCTGGTAGCTTCATACTATCCATAGTATCGATGACTAGATCCAAAAACATTCAAATCACACACTCTTTTTTTATGGCACTTCAAAGGGAAACCCAGAGGAGGAAGGTGCAGGGGGGTTCTCTACGAGCCTGGAGGAAAAAGAATTTTGGACTACTACTGAAATCTCAGGAATGACAACAACAATAAAGCAGAGGCGTATGCACTTCTTAAAGGACTCCAACTAGCAAAGCAACGACAAATCCTCAGCCTGAATGTAGTAGGCGACTCAAATACAATCATAAGGATGATGATCCAGGGATCTGAGACAAAACATTTGAGCCTAAAAAGGATTATAAACAGAATTTGTGTAACCATGAGGGCCTTAAAGCCAAACTTATTACATGTTTTGAGAGAAAATAATACGAAAGTGGACACAATGGTGAATGAGGCCATAGGGAGACCTCCTAGAACCTTAAGGGTGGAGGGTAAAGAAGGTCTAGCCCCCCTTGTTTAATGCTACCTCATATGATCATGAGCCATCGAGTAATGGCCACGAGAGGGTACACTTGGAGCTCTAGCGTGAGTCGTGATCGGTGGAGACCATAGCTAGCAGGTGAAAAGATAGGGCCTCCTCGTCCAAGTAGAAACCATGTTAACGAGATCTGGTACGACAATCCCATTATGGCATGAAGCGGTATGATTATCCATTCAGCTGATTTTGTGGGTAAGCAAAGGTTGAAGTTTATGACACAGATGGGTCGAGCATGTAGAAAATCTGAAATGAAGCGGAATCGTTAAAGTGACGATGGATCCAGTCCTGGGCTCAAATATGTGAAGGGTCCAAGTACAGTGCCCAGGAAGAGGTTGTGATTCATCTGTTTGACATGATTTTGGTTTTGAATGTCACATGGGGTGAATTTTCTCCGTGTTTTCGAGCAACGTCCTTGCTGGGGAAAATTTTCTTTAAGTCTATGCCAAGCCATTTGCACCATGTGCTCTCCCCAATTTAGATTGTTTGTTCAAATTTGTTTGTGCCTCAGAGATCTTCTCCTTAGATTTTTTGGGAAACCCTTTTGTTTCATTTGTCTCGTCCCTTGCCTCGCCCATCACTTACTCTTTGTCTCGCTCGGATCCTCTCTTTGCAACCTTTGTTCGGACCTGCTTCTTCCACTTCCAGACTAAGGACCGCGAATTTACAGGGAGTCAAGGGACTACTGTTGGACTGGACCAGTCGGACCCTGAGATGGAGTGTGCAGGGTGTCAGAGGTTGTGAATCCACATGGGAGCACTCAGGTCTACATTAACCTTCAATCTTGAGACCCTCTCTCAACATAGGCATCTAATTGAGAGGTTGCAAGGCAGAATCTTTGCTCAAAGGAGCCAAATTGAAGAGCAACACAGCAGTTTGGAGATTATGCAAAACAAAATGGACCAGATGGAAAGAATTCATCAGCAGCCCAGTTCCCCAACAAGCACCTAGGGAGATTCTAAGAATGTACCTTCAACCACAGTAAATCAAATCCTGTATCTCAACGAGCCCTTTTCCAGACCCAGTTTGGGAGCATCATGAGCAATCAAAGATCAAAACGGAACCGGGTAGCTGAATTTTTTAAAATTCAAGTGTCATGTTTTGTTTTACGTTATATATAAACAAAGTCTTCTATAGACTGTATTCTTTGAGATACAATATTTATGATATATCTAGGAAAGGTTGAAACTCAATGGACACAAATTTTGTATTAGCAATTCCAATCTTCAAAGCTTGTATCTCTCAAAGGTCATTCATGACCCCTTTTTTGTACTATAGTGGATTTATCCACACTTTTTAATATAAATTTTCCCAATTCTTGTTAAAAAAAACAGAAAATGTCAAAAACTTTCTCCTTGTGTTGAAAATAAAAGTACCCAATGTATCTACCCAAGTTGACACTAGAATTATATCAACATTGCCTTGATACATTGATACCACATTGAATTGACCTACGAATTTGTAATCACCAATAGATAGTTGTAGGTTCTTAATTTCGTATTTCCCATTAGAAAGACACGTGTCATTTTCAATTATATTTGATTTTAAAACCATTAATTGGTTCACGAGGTCAACATTAATGTGATTTTTCCATAGCGTCGTTGATATTTTTTCCTTGAATAATCCCATTAAATTCTAATAAGGGATCCGCATATTTTTTATAAGCATGAGGGAATCTTCATTGTTTTTTACCACGAAACTCCATTTATATAATTATATGTTTGCACCTTGAAATGTAATAATAATATAAATTACTTTTCTTCACCCTTCTTTTCTTTTCATCTTCACTTTTCTCTCTCCAATAATATAAAGGTGAAATCCTACCCAGGAGCGTAATAGTTAGTTGACCAACAATTACCAAGAGGTTAAGAGGAGTAAAAGGTGCATCTCCATAAGTTTACAAGGAGTGAAAGTGAGGTATATTTGTTAAAGAAGTCAAAAAAGGAATCCCAAATGAAGTATATTTTAGCTGGGTTGTTAAAAAAGAAAAATAGATTTTTCATAAAAGTTACCACAAAGTGTAAAAAGGTGACTTATTATTGAGTAATTAAAGTTAAGTAAGAGTATTTGAAGTTTTTAAAATAAAAGGGAAAAGGTAAAAAGAGTATTTAAAGGTGCCTTAATTTTTTGTTTTGAGAAATTACAAGAAGTAAAAGCAAGACAAGGGACCAATTAAAAAAAAAAAAAATCTCATACCTCGTACATCCAAATTAATTATGGAAAGGATATTATAAAAATAATCCTTAGGCCATATTCAAAGTTCTAAAAAGTGCATAGCTTTATATATTGTTTGTGGATAAAAGAGAAGTAAACATATACAAAGTGGTGATCTTTTTAAAAGGGTATTTAATTAAGACACTATTAAATCACTTAATATAAAAGTACTTTTATAAAGTATAAAAATCAAAAGGTTACCTAAAGTGGATATAAAGTATTTTCTTCAACGAAATTATGAGTTTTTGTATGGCCAAAGGCTTGAGTTGGTTAAAGACCCTGATGTTAGAGAAAATCTGAAAAAAAATTGTTAGCCAGCAGTCAATAATCAGGGGAATGCCCAAGAAGGGGCTCTAATACCAAATGAGACAAACAAAGTTCGTCCAAATCAAATCCA
>JASDQU010371303.1:18443-35616 GCA_032191745.1 Picea mariana | reverse complement strand
AAGAATGAGTAGTAAATGATTACAGATGAGAAAGAGGGCTCGCTTATATACCCATGCAGGGTGCTCTTAACCAATAGTCATGTCCTTTGAGACATGTCATTTCATTATTAATAATTATTATTTATTAATTATCATTTAATTATTATGTTATTAATATCTATTTTATATGTATATCTATGTTCATAACACACCAACCCTAATTTGATGTGAACCCTAGTTTGCTCACATTTTTCCTTATCACAAAGTGAACCCTAGCTTTCTCACGTTTCTCTTTATCATGGTGTAAACCCTACATTGCTCTCATTTCTTATGTTCACTAGCGTGAACCCTAGCTTGGCTCTCACAATTCTCTTTGATTTCCAAAAGAACCTTCTAACGAAAGACCCATGCAATTATAATTGTTTTTATTTATAAGCATGCAGGACATATTCAAGAATATCTTAAGAATCACGATGTTCTCTAAGTATACCTCATGTCATGTGTAGAAAATTGAACGTTCACATGCTACTCACCTATTACTTGGTCACTACTGAAACCTCCTTTCCTAACAATGTGTTTCTTTTTCTCCATTTTTCACCTATAATGGTCTACACTTGTCATGTACGTCCTTGAATAACGTTGGCCATTTATTCTTTAGCACCCTCATATTCTTTAACAGCCTCATATTACATTGGATATGTGTTGAGCAGGTGGTTGGGCAATAAGTCTGCCATTTACGGATCATACCTCCCAAATAAAGGAACTTGGAAATTTTTATATGCACTCCTTATAAAGGCAATTGATGAGTGGAAAAAAGTAAAAAAACAAGCTTTGAAGATGTTCAATATAAAAGAGGGCATTGCAAAGCCTCTTCATCATGAATGGAAAATATTTTCGAAAAAAAAAATGATGTTTTGTCAAACCTTAAGCAATGGGGAATTGAATGGTGAAAACCAACACTAAAACTTTTAATAAGTTCCAAAATTAAATGTTGAGATTCATTTTTTTGTTAAATTTAAAAATATTTTTAAAAAACATATATATATATATATATATATATATATATATATATATATATATATATATATATATATATATATATAACCCTAAGCAATCATGGATGGGTCTGACCTTTCCGCTATGATGTAATGTCTAAGTAGGTCGCAAGACCCATTCCAATGAAACCATGCAAGGCTACCAACTGTTATTGTGGCTAGCAATTGATATCGTCCTCCATCTAGAAAAAATGACAAAGACAAGGGAATGCACGGAGCACTAGCAAGGTACAAGCATCCTTGCTCTGATGCTTAATACTAGAATGGTGAGGCAAAATTATTTCTCCACAAAAATTTAGCAAACAACATATATATGGGAACACAATTTTTTCATAGCTATGCAAAAGAATGAAAGAACGGAAACACCATGGGAAATGTCAAAATTCGATGGTAGTAAGGCTACAACTTTTAAGGAGATCAATGAAGAAAGAGTGAATTTTTTTAATAAGCTCAACAAAAATAAAATAGGATAGGGAAAACATTGTGAAAATCATTCAAATAGTTGAACATTTTACTTGATCTGTAAAGCAAGAGATGAACAAGGATTTGCATGTAGAAGTATCCAAGGAAGAGCTAAAAGAGATAATTTTCACATTTTAGAAGAACAAAACACCTGGGCCCAATGGGTGGTCAATTGAATTTTTCCAAGGTTTCTACAATTCATGGAAGAATTAAGAAAATCAAGGAAGGATCTAGGTAAAATAAATTTGACTTTTTTGGCCCTCATACACAACAACGATTTTTGGCCCTTTTTTTATGATTTTAGACCCATATCATTATGTAATGTCATTTTTAAAATCTTTTTAAGGATTTGTTAGAAGATTAAAACCAATTTCATCTAAAGTCATTCCAATGGAGCAATTTAGGTTTTTAGAAGATAGGCAGAGTCATGAGACTATTAAAGTTAGCCAAGGTGGCCTTCACTCTATTAGGTCCAAGAAGTTATCAATACTGGTGAAAAAAATTGATTGGCATATGATAGGATTAGCTCATCATTATCAAGGCTTATTCTCATCCATATGTGTTAGCAAACATATTGGATTTATTCAAAAACCAAATGTGTTTATTTTAGTTCATTCATTGGTCTATTGATGGAGCATCAACTATTTGTGAAGTCCCTTTCAAACTTTGCACATGCTTACATGTTTTTGGTTATTCAAGAGTTGATGGTAGAACAAGTTCTTATGTAGGTCACTCATATATGTAGGTACATTTGATGGATAGAGATTCGATAGATCAAGTGCCCCATACTCGCAAGTTCAATACAATATTCAAATCATGAATGGGAGGTCAAAGATCCCCAAGGGCTTGATTAGGTTGGTTCTTGCAATGTTTGGTTTCAAGACTCACGTTCTTGAATTTTGTGTTTCTTTCAACTCATCTTTTATGAGATCTGATCATATTTTTGGATACCCTTTGAGGAAATGTGCAACTTGAATCTCAAGGATCCAAGAAGTTGCTATTTTTTAGAAATTGTTTTTTTAAGCAATTTCTAACTTTGGCCCAATCACCACAATGATTACATATTTAAGGGCCCAGTATTGATTCTTGCCTATGGTTCAACTTTTCAATTGGTTATGAACTCGTGGATTTTTGCCTATTTTTTGTGGTGCTATTTTAGTAGGATGACTAGTATTTTGGATACCTAATATGGTGTACAATGGTAGTTTCAGATATCAATCCATTCTAAACACTTAGAAATTTCAAGGACCAATTGCATTTTGGCATGGTCAAGAGGGTACTTGTTGGGCCCACATGTGGTTTCACTATTATTTTTTAAAAGTGTGTGCCATAGGAGGCCTTCATTTGACTTGACTTAGTGCACCCTCTTTTTAATCAGACTCATTTTCTTGAGCCTTATCCATTGTTTTTTAAGCCTAGTCCAACTCGCCCCCTTTGAGGACCACTTACTAATTTACAATTTGTTTATTTGTCATAAAAATTGGCTACTATTTGTGGGATTGATTACTATTTTTAATACTCGTTCCTCCCTATTTTTATCCTTAACCACCTTCTTTCTAATTGTCAACTTGCATGTGTTTTTAATGCCTTCACACATTTTTCTTGCATGAACTTAATTTTAGGGGATTCTCTTAATGGGAAATCCATGGAGCTTGTGTTAGGCATGTAAGCATGAATTAAAAGAAGAAATCAATCATAGACAAGTATATTTTGTCTAGTGGATCATTATTATGGAAGGAGAGTGAACTTATGGAGTAGTTTCTTCAAGCACATGTTATTTTCTCTCAAAAGAAGAGCACTAAACATGGAGACTATTATTCTTAGGTTACTTCTATTTTCTATCACCTCTATATTCACATCCTCTCTCTTTCCATCATCTATACATTATCAAAGCAATGTGAGGGCATTTGATGGCTAGAGATTCGGTAGATCAAATGCCCCATACTTGCAAGTTTAATACAATATTCGAAGCATGAATGGGAGGTCAAAGATCCACAAGGGCTTCATCAGGTTGGTTCTTGCAATGCTTGGTTTCAAGATTCACGTTCTTGAATTTCATGTTTCTTTCAACTTGTGTTTTTTGAGATGTGATCATAGTTTTGGATACCCTTTGAGGAAATGTGCACTTTGAATCTCAAGGATCCAAGAAGTCGTTATTTTTTAGAAAATGTTTTTTAAGCAATTTCTAACTTTGGCCCAATCACCACAATGATTACATATTTAAGGACCCAATATTGATTCTGGCCTATGGTTCAACTTTTCAACTGGTTATGAACTCATGTATTTTGGCCTATTTTTTGTAGTGATATTTTGGTAGGATGACTAGTCTTTTGGATACCCAATATGGTGTACAACGGTAGTTTCAGATTTCTATCTATTCTAAACACTTTGAAATTTCAAGGACCAATTGCATTTTGGCATGGTCAAGAGGGTACTTAGGCCCACATGTGGTTTCACTATTATTTTTTAAAAGTGTGTGCCACAGGAGGCCTTCATTTGACTGGACTTAGTGCACCCTCTTTTTTATCAGTCCCGTTTTCTTGAGCCTTATCCATTGTTTTTTAAGCCTAATCCAACTCGCCCCCTTTGAGGACCACTTAATAATTTACAATTTGTTTATTTGGCATAAAAGTTGGCTACTATTTGTGCGATTGATTACTATTTTTAATACTCTTTCCTCCCTATTTTTATCCTTAACAACCTTCTTTCTAATTGTCACCATGCATGTGCTTTTAATGCCTTCACACATTTTTCTTGCTTGAACTTAATTTTAGGGGATTCTCTCCATGGGAAATTCATGGAGCCTGTGTTAAGCATGTAAGGATGCATTAAAAGAAGAAATCAATCATAGACAAGTATATTTTCTCTAGTGGATCACTATTATGTAAGGAGGATGAACATATGAAGTAGTTTCTTCAAGCACATACTATTTTCTCTCAAAAGAAGATTACTAAACATGGAGACTATTACTCTTACGTTACTTTTATTTTCCATCACCTCTACATTCTCACTCTCTTTCCATCATCTATACATTATAGAAGCAATGTGAGGGCAAGGGGGGTCTTTTGTGAGTGATTAGGAGCAACAATTTCTTGTTATGGCCTTGTACTTTTCATTGATTCCATTTTTTTTTTCTTGATGGGGTGTAATTGAGAGCTAGCACCAAGTCCCTGTGATAGTTGGATTACACCTTGACAACATCATGATTGTACCAATACCATGTTGTAAAGGGGGGATTGTGCATCTTCCCTTCCCCAAGATCTTGGAGAATTATTGGTGTCTTCAAACTTGTCATGACTTTGTTCAATCCTACAACCGTTGGTAATAAAATCATTCAAGCATTTTCTTGGCAATTATCCTTGTGTTTCATATGTAAGAATTTCTATTGTACTTGAATTCTTACTAGCTTTTGATTTCGTTATTTCATAAAAATTTAGTAGGATTTGGATATTATCATCCATCCTGTTCGTTTTTCTTATGTCCATATTTTGACTCCTTAAGGCATTGATTAATTCATTAACCATTAATTTACTCATAAAAGGAAGGTTAAACTATCAGTTTACCTCTATTAAGTGCATATTAGGCATTCTAGGCATATTTAATTTACTTCATTCAATTTTCTATTAAATTACAGCAAGATTAATTTTCATGTAGAGCATAAAAACAATGTTATTGCATTTACATCGCTCAAAACAACCTTTACAATGTGTTGTACCTACTGTTTTTCTATACTTTAATTGAGCATTTTCAGTTTCGCGTTGCATCGGGATTCATTCCCTACATAGAACTAGAATTCTGCATCATTCTTCATGCATTTTTAACAATTTTACACACTTTCCCACTTCTGGTTTTTTATATTTTATCACAGGTTTAGAATAAAACAGCAGTATTTTGTTAGATTTAAGGTGCCTCTAATCCTTATTTGACTCACAATTAATACCTTAGATCGATTGGGGATACCCCGTAGAGTTACTGAGCACTATCTTTGAAGTAGGAGAGGTCAAACAAGGTGACAATTGTTTGATTTCGAATGTTGTGCAGACTCCCTTCAGTTTCGAGGAGGTGAGAATTTTCAAGTGATCACATAGGGTTTGCTCTTTCATTTATAAACTGGATTGAGAGATCTCTAAATTCTTCTTCTCATTTCTTCCGAGTGAATTAGCATCTTGTTTTTTCAAACCCTCCAAGCGGCTAAAACAAGGGTGTACTTTGTCGCCCTTGCTTTTTCTAATGGTCATTGAAGGGTTAAGCAGGTGGCTAAAACAAGAGTGTACTTTGTCGCCCTTGTTTTTTCTCATGGTCATTGAAGGGTTAAGCAAGTTTCTTTTGTGCTCTCATAAGAATTAGAAGGTTAGAAGCGATTAAATTTAGAAATGCATTTTTATTTTATTCATTGATGATTTATTGTTATTTGGCATTGGCTCTGTCGAAGACATTAAATATTTGAAAAAAGCATTGGATCTCTACAACATAGATGGAAACCTTGCAAAAGCCATCTATTTCTTTAGATGGGGTGAGTGAGAGGCAAATGAGTAATCATCTATTTCCTTCAATGGGATGAGTGAGAGGCAATTGAGTGATGTTCACTAGTCTTCCCTTTCAAACGGGAATTTAATAACTGATTACTTATTTGGGTTGTCCTAAAAGCCATGGATTCAAGCATTGGATATGGATATGGCTTATTATAAAGTCAAAAAAGAATAAACTGGCCAATTAAAACTTTGATCAAGTTTGTTTAGAAGCCTCTATTGACATTCCATGGCATACATACATGAAGGAATATTGGGAAACGAAATTAAAAATGTACCTTTTTATGGAGGGGGTAAAAGAAAAAAGGGTTTCCCACCAACTCCAACTATCGGCCATGTACGATCCATACTAGATCTAACCAACTACCCACTCTACCTTCTCTACCTTCTTGACAGCCCATCTTTCTTTGTCTCTGTAGAGTTTTTCAGTGGCATGTTCCGGTCCTATTCCCCATTACTGAGAAAAAGTAAGCCACCGGTTTGGGTAAAAGATACTATCATTACCACCTAGACGATCAGACATCCAACCCGTAATCGCAACGACCCAATTGCAAGAGCGGAGCTCTACCAACTGAGCTATATCCCCCGTATCTGGACCAAGTGGAGCATACATGAACAAATTTTTACTTTTTCTTCCTACGATTTTCCCTGGCGCAGCTGGGCTATCATGGACCTGAACCAGAGACCTCGCCCGTGAAGTAAATCCTCGCACCTGCGATACTATCCAATCCACTAATTGGAAGAGAATCAATAGATTCTTTTTCAGGAGCGATTCATCCTTCCCGAACGCAGCATAAGCATAGTCTAAACATGCTATGATTTGAACTTTTTCTGGCCATATTTTTTTTTTACCATTTTTGTCCAAAATCCAGTTGAAATTTTGGAAGAATTGCTAGAATAACAGATATCAATTGTTGAGATTGGGCAATTGGTATGCACCGAGGGTTTTTGAGGGCACTGAATCCATTTATACATTCACAAATACAATTTTAACAATGAAAAATTGCAATTTGACCAAAAATTATATATAACCGGATTCCAGCAATGATTACCGGAAAAAGTCCAAATCATATAATGTTTAGACTTCTCCTTAGTAAAGTGGCAAAGACTAGCAAGGCCAAAATCCCTTAGGGGTGCAGTCTAAAAAATATTCATTACTTTGGTAATGCATTAGCTACAAAGAGTTTATGGAGGTTGATTAGGTACCCAAGGTTGTGGCAATGAGTGGTTAAAATCAAATACACCAATTTTGTTTATCTATAAAAGATTGGAGTTGACATAGGAATAAACCAATTGCAAATTCTTCTATCATGTGGAAGGCACTAGTTTTGGCTTTCCCTTAGCAAATTGGTTGGCTTAGAAAATAGAGAACCACATTTGAGAGATGGAGTTGATCCCTGGATAGGCAATGATGGCCACCAATATAAGTTAACAGATGTGCGATTGGCACCCTTAGGCAGTGAGGGTTTCTCACACTTGATGATGCAATACATATCGGTAGGGGCACTCTAACAACAACACTGAAAAGAGGCACATGTATCCAAGGTTTGTTGCACGTGATGCAAAGCTATCGAATAGCTTATTAGGGCATTGTAGACCAATGATATCAATTTAAGAGTGGAAGACGATACTATGATGTGTTCTACCATTAAGATTCTTAGACCACAAAAACACACGGTATGTTGGTGTGGTTGTCACCACAATGACTTAGGTTCAAATCCTAACAAGCTTTCTCCAAACCCTGCGTGGTGGTTGGGTGGTTGTAGCCATGATGCAGCAACAATTCCACATGATTGATACATTTGCCTTCGTACAATGATTATATTATGTACAATTCCACGTGATGTTACATTTTGAATGTGCCCGAGGCACCAAACCCAAAATTATGGTTCGTGTAAAAGCCCTACAATATGGTCTACCTGCCGTCTCCTACCTATTCGTAATTTTTATTTCGCTCTTAAAGTATAGGTGCTTCACAACTGTGATAAAAATGTCACAGAAATCAGTGTGCTTCTTGTCGAGGAATCTGAGACACAACGAAAATTCAACTTGGATAAAAAAGGCAAAAATCAGATTGTCGAGAAACTCGCCAGTCTCCAAGTAATTGCTAAGTTTTACAAGAAAATAACCTGACAGACGCAGCACCCTTTTAAAAGAGATTTTGGCCCTCGTTTCCTCTCTTTGGCTAGCTGATTTGATCTGGAGGTAGAACAGTGATTTCATCAGCAGGGACGGGAAAAGCGACGATTTACAAGGAAAAGATATTTTCTTGAAATCTCCAGATTTATTGCTCGGTGATATTTTTGCAAACATTTATTATATTTTGCCTACTTTTTCCCAATTTTCATTTTCAGACCCTTGCCAAGTTATTGCCATGTCCGAGGTTTGCAACACTGATTCAGAATTCCTCAAAGCCTGCTTGGAAATGAAACTGCATGGGAGACATAAGAGAGACACTTCACCATCCCAAGCCATATCACCAAATATGAACGAAGCCTGCTGCACTACCTAAATGGAAGAAAATATCATTATCTGGATCTTTATGCACGGCCTCTGATATTCTTTCGGTTCCATAGTATGCTCATCAAATTTCCTTTTGATGTGCCAAACCTTGTAAGCCATTTGATTTTGTGATTTCTATCTCTATACATAGTTTTAGACTTAGTGTAATGCTTAAAGCTGCTTTAAGCTAATTTTGGTGCATGTTTTTAGAGGGAAAGTTTGCTTCAGCTGTGAATAAGATCTCTTTTAGAAAAATGTAACACATTATCATCAGTGTGCCCCATTGAAAAAACATTTTGTTATTCAATACACTATGTCACAAATCATTTTTTCAGCAAAAGGAAACCCTGCACAAGCAGGGAAACGGGAAATTAGGCAATTGAGCAAAGAATGCCTTTTTACATTACTGAATTGCGGTATCATACACTTGATTGGAAAGACTACAGAGTAGCTTGCATACCAACAAAGCTACTTATGCTACATAAAGAATGATATGATATCTAAAAGCTAGTAATTAAGAGGGCAGGCATGGGTTAGGAGATGGGGAAGGTGCTATGACTATTGATACAGGTAAAATGGAAAAAGCTCTAAATGAAACTTTATACGACATGGACATAGGTCGGGGCAATAAACTGATAAGATTTAATAATCGCAAGTTAACAATTTGAACCTCCCCTATTTTTTATTTTTATTCGGATCTTTTGCAACGAACTAGTTTCTGTGGTTTCATTTAACCTTTGTATAGAACTAGCATCTCTTCTTTCAAACCTACTCTGCACAGAGCTAGTTTCAGCAGTTTCAGTAAACCAAAGTAAAGAGTTTGCTTCTGCTGGTTCTGGTCTTCTCTGCTGAGAACTGGACTCTGGTTTCTGTACATCAGCTGATGACTCTCGATTTGCTATTGTTTGTAGATGCAATTGCCCCTTCTCATGCCGCCTCTGCTCTTTCTTCCGCCTTTTCCGTTCAAGATACTCTGGATCATTATGCTTGTCATGTCGATGTTTACTATGGCCATCAGCTCCATCCTTATGCTTCTCTTTTTCTCTCTTTTTCTTTCGGTCTTTCCTCACTTCCTTGTCTTTTCTATCCTTCTGCCTCTTCTCTTGGCTATCCATTTTTTCTGCAGTATCTTCAGTCATTAACAAATCACTTTGTCCAGCAAGCTGATCTTTCTTCAAACCCTCCAATAGAGAACCATGTTGTTGGCTTTCGCAGTCATCATAATCCTCTGCATCAACTGGAAAATATTTATTATGATGAAGAGCTTCTACATTCCTAGGTCTACCTCCAAGATTCTTTTTGTTCTTGACACTCGACGGAGAGCAAACTTTAACAGATTTAACAGAAACAATGTTCATTGAATCTACTGTGCCACTGCTAGTGCTCACATTTAACCGAGAACCATTTGCATGGGAGGCATATGGACCCTCTTTAGCTTTCTGCTCACTTTCCAGAACACTAATAACCTCCACAGCCTCACCTCCAAGTGTATATGGACTTTCTCCTTGTGTAGCATCAACCCTTAAACCTGCCTCTGACATTGAGGAGCTTGCAACTGGGTACACGGGAAAACTTCTTTCATCTGGACCACCACCCCGAGTGGTATCCATAATATTTTCATCTTCTACTGCTTCTGGAGGCTTAATCCGCAACTTGACAGCATGCAGTTTGCGTTCATTACCACCAGAACTGCAACTTACTGTAGCATCCATTTCCTTTACAACCTCCAAAGAATTTAATGCCTCAGAATTCACACGAACATGGTCAGCATTAGCTTCCTGACACCTTGAAAACCGTATCTTCATTGAACCCGACTTTGCCTTCTGTTCCTCGAGCTTTTCAACATCCATGGCTTTTTCTGAGATGATAAGCGTCTTAGGCTTTGGGACACCAAAAAGAGTCGCAGATCTAGGAACACATCATATAAAGTTAATTCCCAAGAACCATCCAAAAGAAGATTCTGGAAAAAATACAAATAGACCCCTGAAGCACATGAAACAACAGTCCTATATTAAGACCACAGACAAAAAGCACATACCGGCCTGCAAGGGTCTGCAAAACACAGAAAATGTGATGCCGCAAATTAACATTTACAAAAGCTTTGCGACTTTCAAGCAGATGAAGCAAATCAGAAAGTACTGAACTGTTGATGTTGTTTCCCAAGTTCCTTTTCATTTGACAAAGGTGTAGACAATGCATAGCAGCTTTCGTTTGTACTGCCACAGAAAATCAACACTGAAGTTAATATGAAAGGCTTTTCAAAAACTCATTAGCGTATAAGAAAAGAAACACAAACAAAAGTCATATGAGCACAAACCTTGTAAGGATGATTCGTCTACTATCAATTTCACAGCTGAAGAGAGAGCAACATCAAGGCCATTTTTATGAGTCTCAAGATCAATTAGCGCCTTAATCGTTTCCAAACGAATTTGCCATGGCGTGCTTTGTGCATCTTGGAATGGCTTTATAAGTTCTTCCAAGCGTTCCTGTTATAGCAGTGATATCAATACATTTCTAACATGCAGAATAATAATGAGTGCCAATCATATGAAACAGATCAATACTCATTACTTCACTTACCAAGGGTACAAAGTGGGACAATTTCAATGCAACTTGTGTCAAAGTACGAATGCAACTGATGGTTAAGACTCCATTGTGGCTTGGCATCAATCTGCATCTCAGAAATTTATGCAGAACAAAATCTTGAGTTATGCCATATGATGATACAATATTCTAAAGCACACAACTCTACTTATAACACATGCATAAATGAATTCTGATGAGATAAATGAATTCTGAGAGCATAAATAACACGTGATGAAATTACAATTTTTGCGTTAACTGGCCATCGAAATAGTTTGTTTAATCCATGAAAACAAGATATTCGACAATGAAACGTAAATGTACATACTCGCTTTTAACTAGTGCTAACCTTGAGTATCATTTTTCATCATAACTACATGGACATTTTCTTTTAGGAATAAATAGCATGCTTTGGATAGAAAAGCCAACAAGAATATTTGAATCCCATGTAAATAAATGGCGATATCACAATCTAATTAAATGACATACAAATGAAAACCCACCATGTCATAAAACATCCTGGCTATTTCAATCAGCAACTTGTATATCATAAGTATTAACACCAAAAGAAATGCACTGGATAAAATTAACAGAGCAGACTAAAAGTATAAATCAGATGATGAAATATATACCTGTCAAATTGCAATAGAGAGTTTATACGCTTTAAAATTGCCAGTAATGCTTGAATACTCTGCAGAGAAGAAGAGATCATCAGCCAGGTTACCATCAACTTGCAATTCACACACCAAATATCCAAGGTACTGAAGATTCTGAAACCCAGTTGAAGAATGAATGGAGAGGAACAGACCCAAGTTTGCTTTGGTTCTCTAGAATGTACCCAAATTTTTCAAAAAATAAAAAATAAAAACTATACAAAAACTATAAAGAGCAAAAAGGTAATAGAATTATAAACATGGATGAATTCTAAACAGATCCCATATCCATTGGTCTATCAGTCAGAACATATCCATCTATTATATCTATATGTATTGATGAATAGATCGCTGGTTGTATATATTGACTATCATCTGTCTACTAGGTGAAAAAAAAACACTATACACAGATGCACAAGCATCTCTCCCAGGGTTTGGGAGGAAAATACACATCCATAAGAACGATATCCGCTGTGATTTTTTTAGACCCTATCCTCGGTTCTTTCTCTAAAAATTATCAGTTCTTTCTCTGAAAATTATCTAGTTTATATTTAGCAGGCAGACTAGGTAGAGAGGATTTAGCAAGCAGACTAGATAGAGAGGATGCATCAAATGAGAGAGTGGGATATGCTCAACTGTGAGTCCAGGTTACATCTTTATTAGGCATTAGATTCTATGTATATTAGCTATTTTGTATGTAAGCTCGTGATTTTGTAATAATGTTCTAGTCCTGGGGTTTTATAGTATAATATTACAATATTTGTAAAAGGTCAATTTTACATAGTGTTAACCCCTGGATTTTCACCCTTGAAAATCCTAAGGGTTAAGAGCCCGCATAGTCTCTTTTTGGCGGGCATTCAGACAGTCGACCCAGAATGAGCATTTGTGTGAGCCAGGGGTTGCTTCCCATCAGAAACAGGTACATGACTGGATTTGTTCTGGGTTTTTGCTTCAGAGAGAGAGGTAGCATAGTTTTCCATGGATTTGAGAGAGATTGTTATTTTTAGCAGGTGCCCTTTATTTTAGGAGACAGTGACAGAAGACTTGCATGTCAGTTTTGAGCATACAGTATTGGTCCTTGCATAATTCTGAGCCCGATGACACTTTTTCCGGGGATCATGCAGGCACTTTCTATTTTTAGCAGGTTGAGTTTCAGGCTTCAGATCAGGATTCTGAATTTACAGTATTGATCCTAGAGACAATCTAAGTCTAATGAGCCTTTTTCAGGATGACATGTGAGTATTTTCTATTTTTAGCAGGTGGAGTACTAAGGCCTGCATGTCAATTCTGATTACATATTTGGAATCCTCACAGAAAATCGAATCCGATGAGTATAATATCATTGACATGCGACGAGTTTCTATATTTAACAGCGTCTATTTTTAGACATACTATATTTGGCAGTGGTCTCCCAGTCATCCCGGAGACATTTGGTGATTTCCTATTTTTAGGGCCTGAATGCTATTTTTGGAAGTTACTATTTATAGCAGGGGTGGTCACCTCCCAAGGTGACAAGTGGCAGAGTCAGATTCCAGCAAATGGCAGTATGAGGGTGTGACATGTGACACCTAGATGGCATAATCAATAGAGGGGGCGCACTTTTCATGAAATAAGGCATTTAATTAATAGAGAGGGCGTATGGATGAGTTGGCACATGTCTAAAAGACGGGAATCGGTGTGATTGACTTAACTAAAGCCCAACTCACTCTCCTATTTTATCTCTCCTATCTCACCATGCGTCTTACTCTCCTATTATCCACTTGGGCACATTCTCCCATGCATCCTCACATGTGTGCATGCTCCTCTACTCTCCCATGTGTGCCCTTATCTCTTCCTTTTATCTCCCACGTGTCACTCTTACTCCACTCTCTCCCCATGCGCCACCTATCCCACTTTCCATCTCTCCCTAATTCCTAGAGCATATGTCATTAATGCACCCCTTTTCTCCCTCTTCTCCTCACGCATGCACTCCTCCCTATTCTTCTCCCATTCCACTTCATCATTCCCTGAACCATGCACATGTTTCCCAAGTTATGGTGCATATCTCCTCTTAAACTAGCGCATGCATGTTCCTTCTTCCTCATGCGCCCTTCCATCTCCCTCAAATCCTCCCACGTGTGCTGCTTACTCCTTTACTCCCCTCCTACCACTCGCCATTACTACAATGCGCTTCTCTCTTCCCTTGTGCATTACTCCCTATCTTTTAGGGTGCATTACTCCTCTCACTCACTCTTACCTCCATCATGTGCATTACCTCATCCTTTCATGCACCTTAACCTCCTCATGTGCATGCTCTTCCCTCCATGCACCCTCCTACCACTCACCATTACTCCCATGCGCTTCTCTCTTCCCTTGCGTATTACTCCCTATCTTTTAGGGTGCACTACTCTCACTCACTCTTAACCTCCTCACGTGCATGCTCTTCTCTCCATGCATCCTCCTAACCACTTCCCGTGTTCCTTACTTCACTATTTTTCCATATGTGAGCACTCGTACTCTTCTATTGGGAAGTGTGCCCTCTCTTCTATATATTGAGGCTTCTCCTCAGTGTTCAGGGTTGGATCTTTTGCAGCAGCAGCATACACTCTCTTTTTCTCTCTCATTCTTCTACACTCTAGCTTCTAGTCTTTGTGCAGAGATAGCCACTTTACCAGTTTTTGTGCTTATTTTCTATGGTCCAATCAGCTCTTTGGAAAAACTTAATAAAGAATTGTTGTGCTCATATCAAACTTTTGGTTCTTGTCGGTATTGTGATCTAAATTTGTGCATTAATTAGTAGTTTTCAGCCTCTTATTGTGGTTAGATTTGACCTTTTAAGTGCACTTTCTTTCTCTTTTCTATCCATCTTTCTAACGCTAATACTGCAAGGATTCTACCAAGCTAATTTACTATCTTTTTCCTAACGTCTTGGGCAGTTTTACATGCTGTCCAAGACACTTTGGGCTTCTGATTTTTGTGTTTTATTGCAGAAAATCAGACTTCCGATCAGCAGCAAGGCACTTAGGGACACCCCCCTGAGGTTGGCATGCACTAGCCAAATGGAGAGGAGGTTTGTCGGTGACACTTGGGGCATTCTCTGCTTAAATTAGTCTCTTTTTCATCACTGATTTTTACTTGATCAGATCTGATGGGAGGGCGAAAAAGTGTGCTAACACATCGTAAGGGCCTTATCACTTTTATTAGTGACATCGTCAGCTTTAAGTTATGATTTCTACCTCTTTACATCATATCAAATCTCAGATCAAATATTAAAACAAGAGGTAAGACATTTCTGCCAATTTCTTTACATAAAGCCATTGCTATAGCTAGGAGAGAAAAAAATAATGTGGATCCTTTTGGAAAGAAAGAAATTGTATCAATATCCACAAATGACCAAAGTAGATCAATAGGACTCAAAATTTCATCTAGCAGAATAGAAAAGATCTAGGGTAGAAGAAAACCCTGGGATTGGAAAAGTAACTAAACACTCAGATGTTAAAATAATGTAAACATAGCAAGAGGGGGTAAACAAAAGCTATATAACCCAAGTACATGTACAAATTGCCTTCAAGGAAAGATGAAGACCAAAGTTGGAAACAAAAACAAGAGACCGACAGAAAAGTGCAGCAATATGCATGTTGCAAGTGATCATATAGAGTGCCATGGGTGCCATCGACTTAAAAAAAGAAAAACAAAGGCCTCTCTATTTCCATGATTTAGACATAGCTATGACTTTAGTACAACTACTTTTGTGAATAAAGTAGTTTGGAATTCAATTTTTTTCCACTATTGTTGGAGTGAATTGATCTCAAGTGAACAAATTACTAGTGTTCCATAGGGATGCATCCCCCAGGGTCGAGGGCGCACCCCTACGCTTCTTGTGGTCACGAGACTAGGGGACTCCTAGCGAAACAATTCGTTGCATCCCCCTTTTTGTGAAACACAAGGAAACACATGCGAAAATGTTTCGTCAGTATGCAAAACACATGGGCCATGGTGCCCCCACAAAAAAAGCAAAACACATGGGCCATGGTTGTGACTCTGGATTGGAAGAGGTGGACAAAATCCAAGACAGATGAGGGAAAGAACATCAAGCTTCATATATTGTATAATGATTGGTGGAAAATTTGTATTTAGTTGGTGTCATTCTTATGCCCTATAATTAAGATTATCCGCTACACTTACACATATTCCCCTAGTCTTGGGAAAACCTGTGAGACTTTTGATACCATGTTGGGTCAAGTAAATGCAGCCATTTGTGAAAAAGAGCCCTCCTTGGGGTTCTATACGAACCAAATTCGACCCATTATTCAGCATAGGTGGGATTGAATGAACACACCTTTGTGCATGGGAAAATATGCACTCAACCCAAAATGGTATATGGCAAGGCTTGGTAGAATTCTTCCTATTAAGGATCTAGAGATCAAAAAGGGATTTTGTGTCACCATTACAAAGATGTACAATGCAAAAGTGGCGAGAACACTTAGGAGAGAGTGGATACAATTTGCAAGTCTCACTGGTCCCTTCAACAAGCCTGATGAGAGGGAAGATTGTAATGACTTGGGCCAAGATGACCCCATCAATTGGTGGACCATGCCTTGGGATGATGCTCCAAAGATCCAATATCTTGTTATTCGCTTATTGTCTCAGATTACTAGTTCCTTCGAAGTAGAGAGGAATTGGTGCACATAAACCTTCATCCACTCTATCAAGAGAAATAGACTTTCCTCTAAGAGGACGGAGAAGCTAGTTGCAATGCACAGTTCCCTACGTTTTACGCATAGGAAGACACCAAAGTATCAGAGGGGATCATTAACACTGAGGGATGTGGATACAAAGGATGGTGTACAGAAAGATGAGGAGGATGGACCAGATGAGTTATGGTATGGTTTGGTAGTGCCATCGGTTACTCATGAGATTGACTCTGACTCAAATATTGACACTCCCATTGATGGTCCCAATGACTTCATGCAACAAATGGATGTAGAGAACCAGTCAATGGGAGTGACTCCTTGATGCTCATTTTATTTTCAGTGTTCATTGTCCATTGCTAATTCTCAATTGTACCTTTTTAATCTTAACTCTAGATAATGATGACCTTAGACCAAGTCTGACTCTTTACTTATTTTTTAGCAATTTCAATTTACTATTTAAGAATTCAATATCTACTATTTTGCTTAATACTATTTACAATGATGAATTTTATGAATCAATGTATTTCAAATGTTTCATTTATGAATCTGAACCTAAATCATGTTTATATCATTCACAAATTTGAATTTAGTATTTACATTGCACAATAATGAATTTAATGGGATGAATTGTTATTGTTGGGATTTTTATTTTTATTTTTATAATTTTAGAGACAAGGCCCCCTATGTTAGTGTAATAAACATATATATATATATATATATATATATATATATATATA
>JASDQU010371303.1:0-18423 GCA_032191745.1 Picea mariana | reverse complement strand
ATATATATATATATATATATATATATATATATATATATAACCCTAAGCAATCATGGATGGGTCTGACCTTTCCGCTATGATGTAATGTCTAAGTAGGTCGCAAGACCCATTCCAATGAAACCATGCAAGGCTACCAACTGTTATTGTGGCTAGCAATTGATATCGTCCTCCATCTAGAAAAAATGACAAAGACAAGGGAATGCACGGAGCACTAGCAAGGTACAAGCATCCTTGCTCTGATGCTTAATACTAGAATGGTGAGGCAAAATTATTTCTCCACAAAAATTTAGCAAACAACATATATATGGGAACACAATTTTTTCATAGCTATGCAAAAGAATGAAAGAACGGAAACACCATGGGAAATGTCAAAATTCGATGGTAGTAAGGCTACAACTTTTAAGGAGATCAATGAAGAAAGAGTGAATTTTTTTAATAAGCTCAACAAAAATAAAATAGGATAGGGAAAACATTGTGAAAATCATTCAAATAGTTGAACATTTTACTTGATCTGTAAAGCAAGAGATGAACAAGGATTTGCATGTAGAAGTATCCAAGGAAGAGCTAAAAGAGATAATTTTCACATTTTAGAAGAACAAAACACCTGGGCCCAATGGGTGGTCAATTGAATTTTTCCAAGGTTTCTACAATTCATGGAAGAATTAAGAAAATCAAGGAAGGATCTAGGTAAAATAAATTTGACTTTTTTGGCCCTCATACACAACAACGATTTTTGGCCCTTTTTTTATGATTTTAGACCCATATCATTATGTAATGTCATTTTTAAAATCTTTTTAAGGATTTGTTAGAAGATTAAAACCAATTTCATCTAAAGTCATTCCAATGGAGCAATTTAGGTTTTTAGAAGATAGGCAGAGTCATGAGACTATTAAAGTTAGCCAAGGTGGCCTTCACTCTATTAGGTCCAAGAAGTTATCAATACTGGTGAAAAAAATTGATTGGCATATGATAGGATTAGCTCATCATTATCAAGGCTTATTCTCATCCATATGTGTTAGCAAACATATTGGATTTATTCAAAAACCAAATGTGTTTATTTTAGTTCATTCATTGGTCTATTGATGGAGCATCAACTATTTGTGAAGTCCCTTTCAAACTTTGCACATGCTTACATGTTTTTGGTTATTCAAGAGTTGATGGTAGAACAAGTTCTTATGTAGGTCACTCATATATGTAGGTACATTTGATGGATAGAGATTCGATAGATCAAGTGCCCCATACTCGCAAGTTCAATACAATATTCAAATCATGAATGGGAGGTCAAAGATCCCCAAGGGCTTGATTAGGTTGGTTCTTGCAATGTTTGGTTTCAAGACTCACGTTCTTGAATTTTGTGTTTCTTTCAACTCATCTTTTATGAGATCTGATCATATTTTTGGATACCCTTTGAGGAAATGTGCAACTTGAATCTCAAGGATCCAAGAAGTTGCTATTTTTTAGAAATTGTTTTTTTAAGCAATTTCTAACTTTGGCCCAATCACCACAATGATTACATATTTAAGGGCCCAGTATTGATTCTTGCCTATGGTTCAACTTTTCAATTGGTTATGAACTCGTGGATTTTTGCCTATTTTTTGTGGTGCTATTTTAGTAGGATGACTAGTATTTTGGATACCTAATATGGTGTACAATGGTAGTTTCAGATATCAATCCATTCTAAACACTTAGAAATTTCAAGGACCAATTGCATTTTGGCATGGTCAAGAGGGTACTTGTTGGGCCCACATGTGGTTTCACTATTATTTTTTAAAAGTGTGTGCCATAGGAGGCCTTCATTTGACTTGACTTAGTGCACCCTCTTTTTAATCAGACTCATTTTCTTGAGCCTTATCCATTGTTTTTTAAGCCTAGTCCAACTCGCCCCCTTTGAGGACCACTTACTAATTTACAATTTGTTTATTTGTCATAAAAATTGGCTACTATTTGTGGGATTGATTACTATTTTTAATACTCGTTCCTCCCTATTTTTATCCTTAACCACCTTCTTTCTAATTGTCAACTTGCATGTGTTTTTAATGCCTTCACACATTTTTCTTGCATGAACTTAATTTTAGGGGATTCTCTTAATGGGAAATCCATGGAGCTTGTGTTAGGCATGTAAGCATGAATTAAAAGAAGAAATCAATCATAGACAAGTATATTTTGTCTAGTGGATCATTATTATGGAAGGAGAGTGAACTTATGGAGTAGTTTCTTCAAGCACATGTTATTTTCTCTCAAAAGAAGAGCACTAAACATGGAGACTATTATTCTTAGGTTACTTCTATTTTCTATCACCTCTATATTCACATCCTCTCTCTTTCCATCATCTATACATTATCAAAGCAATGTGAGGGCATTTGATGGCTAGAGATTCGGTAGATCAAATGCCCCATACTTGCAAGTTTAATACAATATTCGAAGCATGAATGGGAGGTCAAAGATCCACAAGGGCTTCATCAGGTTGGTTCTTGCAATGCTTGGTTTCAAGATTCACGTTCTTGAATTTCATGTTTCTTTCAACTTGTGTTTTTTGAGATGTGATCATAGTTTTGGATACCCTTTGAGGAAATGTGCACTTTGAATCTCAAGGATCCAAGAAGTCGTTATTTTTTAGAAAATGTTTTTTAAGCAATTTCTAACTTTGGCCCAATCACCACAATGATTACATATTTAAGGACCCAATATTGATTCTGGCCTATGGTTCAACTTTTCAACTGGTTATGAACTCATGTATTTTGGCCTATTTTTTGTAGTGATATTTTGGTAGGATGACTAGTCTTTTGGATACCCAATATGGTGTACAACGGTAGTTTCAGATTTCTATCTATTCTAAACACTTTGAAATTTCAAGGACCAATTGCATTTTGGCATGGTCAAGAGGGTACTTAGGCCCACATGTGGTTTCACTATTATTTTTTAAAAGTGTGTGCCACAGGAGGCCTTCATTTGACTGGACTTAGTGCACCCTCTTTTTTATCAGTCCCGTTTTCTTGAGCCTTATCCATTGTTTTTTAAGCCTAATCCAACTCGCCCCCTTTGAGGACCACTTAATAATTTACAATTTGTTTATTTGGCATAAAAGTTGGCTACTATTTGTGCGATTGATTACTATTTTTAATACTCTTTCCTCCCTATTTTTATCCTTAACAACCTTCTTTCTAATTGTCACCATGCATGTGCTTTTAATGCCTTCACACATTTTTCTTGCTTGAACTTAATTTTAGGGGATTCTCTCCATGGGAAATTCATGGAGCCTGTGTTAAGCATGTAAGGATGCATTAAAAGAAGAAATCAATCATAGACAAGTATATTTTCTCTAGTGGATCACTATTATGTAAGGAGGATGAACATATGAAGTAGTTTCTTCAAGCACATACTATTTTCTCTCAAAAGAAGATTACTAAACATGGAGACTATTACTCTTACGTTACTTTTATTTTCCATCACCTCTACATTCTCACTCTCTTTCCATCATCTATACATTATAGAAGCAATGTGAGGGCAAGGGGGGTCTTTTGTGAGTGATTAGGAGCAACAATTTCTTGTTATGGCCTTGTACTTTTCATTGATTCCATTTTTTTTTTCTTGATGGGGTGTAATTGAGAGCTAGCACCAAGTCCCTGTGATAGTTGGATTACACCTTGACAACATCATGATTGTACCAATACCATGTTGTAAAGGGGGGATTGTGCATCTTCCCTTCCCCAAGATCTTGGAGAATTATTGGTGTCTTCAAACTTGTCATGACTTTGTTCAATCCTACAACCGTTGGTAATAAAATCATTCAAGCATTTTCTTGGCAATTATCCTTGTGTTTCATATGTAAGAATTTCTATTGTACTTGAATTCTTACTAGCTTTTGATTTCGTTATTTCATAAAAATTTAGTAGGATTTGGATATTATCATCCATCCTGTTCGTTTTTCTTATGTCCATATTTTGACTCCTTAAGGCATTGATTAATTCATTAACCATTAATTTACTCATAAAAGGAAGGTTAAACTATCAGTTTACCTCTATTAAGTGCATATTAGGCATTCTAGGCATATTTAATTTACTTCATTCAATTTTCTATTAAATTACAGCAAGATTAATTTTCATGTAGAGCATAAAAACAATGTTATTGCATTTACATCGCTCAAAACAACCTTTACAATGTGTTGTACCTACTGTTTTTCTATACTTTAATTGAGCATTTTCAGTTTCGCGTTGCATCGGGATTCATTCCCTACATAGAACTAGAATTCTGCATCATTCTTCATGCATTTTTAACAATTTTACACACTTTCCCACTTCTGGTTTTTTATATTTTATCACAGGTTTAGAATAAAACAGCAGTATTTTGTTAGATTTAAGGTGCCTCTAATCCTTATTTGACTCACAATTAATACCTTAGATCGATTGGGGATACCCCGTAGAGTTACTGAGCACTATCTTTGAAGTAGGAGAGGTCAAACAAGGTGACAATTGTTTGATTTCGAATGTTGTGCAGACTCCCTTCAGTTTCGAGGAGGTGAGAATTTTCAAGTGATCACATAGGGTTTGCTCTTTCATTTATAAACTGGATTGAGAGATCTCTAAATTCTTCTTCTCATTTCTTCCGAGTGAATTAGCATCTTGTTTTTTCAAACCCTCCAAGCGGCTAAAACAAGGGTGTACTTTGTCGCCCTTGCTTTTTCTAATGGTCATTGAAGGGTTAAGCAGGTGGCTAAAACAAGAGTGTACTTTGTCGCCCTTGTTTTTTCTCATGGTCATTGAAGGGTTAAGCAAGTTTCTTTTGTGCTCTCATAAGAATTAGAAGGTTAGAAGCGATTAAATTTAGAAATGCATTTTTATTTTATTCATTGATGATTTATTGTTATTTGGCATTGGCTCTGTCGAAGACATTAAATATTTGAAAAAAGCATTGGATCTCTACAACATAGATGGAAACCTTGCAAAAGCCATCTATTTCTTTAGATGGGGTGAGTGAGAGGCAAATGAGTAATCATCTATTTCCTTCAATGGGATGAGTGAGAGGCAATTGAGTGATGTTCACTAGTCTTCCCTTTCAAACGGGAATTTAATAACTGATTACTTATTTGGGTTGTCCTAAAAGCCATGGATTCAAGCATTGGATATGGATATGGCTTATTATAAAGTCAAAAAAGAATAAACTGGCCAATTAAAACTTTGATCAAGTTTGTTTAGAAGCCTCTATTGACATTCCATGGCATACATACATGAAGGAATATTGGGAAACGAAATTAAAAATGTACCTTTTTATGGAGGGGGTAAAAGAAAAAAGGGTTTCCCACCGACTCCAACTATCGGCCATGTACGATCCATACTAGATCTAACCAACTACCCACTCTACCTTCTCTACCTTCTTGACAGCCCATCTTTCTTTGTCTCTGTAGAGTTTTTCAGTGGCATGTTCCGGTCCTATTCCCCATTACTGAGAAAAAGTAAGCCACCGGTTTGGGTAAAAGATACTATCATTACCACCTAGACGATCAGACATCCAACCCGTAATCGCAACGACCCAATTGCAAGAGCGGAGCTCTACCAACTGAGCTATATCCCCCGTATCTGGACCAAGTGGAGCATACATGAACAAATTTTTACTTTTTCTTCCTACGATTTTCCCTGGCGCAGCTGGGCTATCATGGACCTGAACCAGAGACCTCGCCCGTGAAGTAAATCCTCGCACCTGCGATACTATCCAATCCACTAATTGGAAGAGAATCAATAGATTCTTTTTCAGGAGCGATTCATCCTTCCCGAACGCAGCATAAGCATAGTCTAAACATGCTATGATTTGAACTTTTTCTGGCCATATTTTTTTTTTACCATTTTTGTCCAAAATCCAGTTGAAATTTTGGAAGAATTGCTAGAATAACAGATATCAATTGTTGAGATTGGGCAATTGGTATGCACCGAGGGTTTTTGAGGGCACTGAATCCATTTATACATTCACAAATACAATTTTAACAATGAAAAATTGCAATTTGACCAAAAATTATATATAACCGGATTCCAGCAATGATTACCGGAAAAAGTCCAAATCATATAATGTTTAGACTTCTCCTTAGTAAAGTGGCAAAGACTAGCAAGGCCAAAATCCCTTAGGGGTGCAGTCTAAAAAATATTCATTACTTTGGTAATGCATTAGCTACAAAGAGTTTATGGAGGTTGATTAGGTACCCAAGGTTGTGGCAATGAGTGGTTAAAATCAAATACACCAATTTTGTTTATCTATAAAAGATTGGAGTTGACATAGGAATAAACCAATTGCAAATTCTTCTATCATGTGGAAGGCACTAGTTTTGGCTTTCCCTTAGCAAATTGGTTGGCTTAGAAAATAGAGAACCACATTTGAGAGATGGAGTTGATCCCTGGATAGGCAATGATGGCCACCAATATAAGTTAACAGATGTGCGATTGGCACCCTTAGGCAGTGAGGGTTTCTCACACTTGATGATGCAATACATATCGGTAGGGGCACTCTAACAACAACACTGAAAAGAGGCACATGTATCCAAGGTTTGTTGCACGTGATGCAAAGCTATCGAATAGCTTATTAGGGCATTGTAGACCAATGATATCAATTTAAGAGTGGAAGACGATACTATGATGTGTTCTACCATTAAGATTCTTAGACCACAAAAACACACGGTATGTTGGTGTGGTTGTCACCACAATGACTTAGGTTCAAATCCTAACAAGCTTTCTCCAAACCCTGCGTGGTGGTTGGGTGGTTGTAGCCATGATGCAGCAACAATTCCACATGATTGATACATTTGCCTTCGTACAATGATTATATTATGTACAATTCCACGTGATGTTACATTTTGAATGTGCCCGAGGCACCAAACCCAAAATTATGGTTCGTGTAAAAGCCCTACAATATGGTCTACCTGCCGTCTCCTACCTATTCGTAATTTTTATTTCGCTCTTAAAGTATAGGTGCTTCACAACTGTGATAAAAATGTCACAGAAATCAGTGTGCTTCTTGTCGAGGAATCTGAGACACAACGAAAATTCAACTTGGATAAAAAAGGCAAAAATCAGATTGTCGAGAAACTCGCCAGTCTCCAAGTAATTGCTAAGTTTTACAAGAAAATAACCTGACAGACGCAGCACCCTTTTAAAAGAGATTTTGGCCCTCGTTTCCTCTCTTTGGCTAGCTGATTTGATCTGGAGGTAGAACAGTGATTTCATCAGCAGGGACGGGAAAAGCGACGATTTACAAGGAAAAGATATTTTCTTGAAATCTCCAGATTTATTGCTCGGTGATATTTTTGCAAACATTTATTATATTTTGCCTACTTTTTCCCAATTTTCATTTTCAGACCCTTGCCAAGTTATTGCCATGTCCGAGGTTTGCAACACTGATTCAGAATTCCTCAAAGCCTGCTTGGAAATGAAACTGCATGGGAGACATAAGAGAGACACTTCACCATCCCAAGCCATATCACCAAATATGAACGAAGCCTGCTGCACTACCTAAATGGAAGAAAATATCATTATCTGGATCTTTATGCACGGCCTCTGATATTCTTTCGGTTCCATAGTATGCTCATCAAATTTCCTTTTGATGTGCCAAACCTTGTAAGCCATTTGATTTTGTGATTTCTATCTCTATACATAGTTTTAGACTTAGTGTAATGCTTAAAGCTGCTTTAAGCTAATTTTGGTGCATGTTTTTAGAGGGAAAGTTTGCTTCAGCTGTGAATAAGATCTCTTTTAGAAAAATGTAACACATTATCATCAGTG
Source organism: Picea mariana (assembly GCA_032191745.1). Lineage (NCBI taxonomy): Eukaryota > Viridiplantae > Streptophyta > Pinopsida > Pinales > Pinaceae > Picea > Picea mariana. Next base: position 10,663 of record JASDQU010371303.1, on the reverse strand, counting down.
TGCCCCATTGAAAAAACATTTTGTTATTCAATACACTATGTCACAAATCATTTTTTCAGCAAAAGGAAACCCTGCACAAGCAGGGAAACGGGAAATTAGGCAATTGAGCAAAGAATGCCTTTTTACATTACTGAATTGCGGTATCATACACTTGATTGGAAAGACTACAGAGTAGCTTGCATACCAACAAAGCTACTTATGCTACATAAAGAATGATATGATATCTAAAAGCTAGTAATTAAGAGGGCAGGCATGGGTTAGGAGATGGGGAAGGTGCTATGACTATTGATACAGGTAAAATGGAAAAAGCTCTAAATGAAACTTTATACGACATGGACATAGGTCGGGGCAATAAACTGATAAGATTTAATAATCGCAAGTTAACAATTTGAACCTCCCCTATTTTTTATTTTTATTCGGATCTTTTGCAACGAACTAGTTTCTGTGGTTTCATTTAACCTTTGTATAGAACTAGCATCTCTTCTTTCAAACCTACTCTGCACAGAGCTAGTTTCAGCAGTTTCAGTAAACCAAAGTAAAGAGTTTGCTTCTGCTGGTTCTGGTCTTCTCTGCTGAGAACTGGACTCTGGTTTCTGTACATCAGCTGATGACTCTCGATTTGCTATTGTTTGTAGATGCAATTGCCCCTTCTCATGCCGCCTCTGCTCTTTCTTCCGCCTTTTCCGTTCAAGATACTCTGGATCATTATGCTTGTCATGTCGATGTTTACTATGGCCATCAGCTCCATCCTTATGCTTCTCTTTTTCTCTCTTTTTCTTTCGGTCTTTCCTCACTTCCTTGTCTTTTCTATCCTTCTGCCTCTTCTCTTGGCTATCCATTTTTTCTGCAGTATCTTCAGTCATTAACAAATCACTTTGTCCAGCAAGCTGATCTTTCTTCAAACCCTCCAATAGAGAACCATGTTGTTGGCTTTCGCAGTCATCATAATCCTCTGCATCAACTGGAAAATATTTATTATGATGAAGAGCTTCTACATTCCTAGGTCTACCTCCAAGATTCTTTTTGTTCTTGACACTCGACGGAGAGCAAACTTTAACAGATTTAACAGAAACAATGTTCATTGAATCTACTGTGCCACTGCTAGTGCTCACATTTAACCGAGAACCATTTGCATGGGAGGCATATGGACCCTCTTTAGCTTTCTGCTCACTTTCCAGAACACTAATAACCTCCACAGCCTCACCTCCAAGTGTATATGGACTTTCTCCTTGTGTAGCATCAACCCTTAAACCTGCCTCTGACATTGAGGAGCTTGCAACTGGGTACACGGGAAAACTTCTTTCATCTGGACCACCACCCCGAGTGGTATCCATAATATTTTCATCTTCTACTGCTTCTGGAGGCTTAATCCGCAACTTGACAGCATGCAGTTTGCGTTCATTACCACCAGAACTGCAACTTACTGTAGCATCCATTTCCTTTACAACCTCCAAAGAATTTAATGCCTCAGAATTCACACGAACATGGTCAGCATTAGCTTCCTGACACCTTGAAAACCGTATCTTCATTGAACCCGACTTTGCCTTCTGTTCCTCGAGCTTTTCAACATCCATGGCTTTTTCTGAGATGATAAGCGTCTTAGGCTTTGGGACACCAAAAAGAGTCGCAGATCTAGGAACACATCATATAAAGTTAATTCCCAAGAACCATCCAAAAGAAGATTCTGGAAAAAATACAAATAGACCCCTGAAGCACATGAAACAACAGTCCTATATTAAGACCACAGACAAAAAGCACATACCGGCCTGCAAGGGTCTGCAAAACACAGAAAATGTGATGCCGCAAATTAACATTTACAAAAGCTTTGCGACTTTCAAGCAGATGAAGCAAATCAGAAAGTACTGAACTGTTGATGTTGTTTCCCAAGTTCCTTTTCATTTGACAAAGGTGTAGACAATGCATAGCAGCTTTCGTTTGTACTGCCACAGAAAATCAACACTGAAGTTAATATGAAAGGCTTTTCAAAAACTCATTAGCGTATAAGAAAAGAAACACAAACAAAAGTCATATGAGCACAAACCTTGTAAGGATGATTCGTCTACTATCAATTTCACAGCTGAAGAGAGAGCAACATCAAGGCCATTTTTATGAGTCTCAAGATCAATTAGCGCCTTAATCGTTTCCAAACGAATTTGCCATGGCGTGCTTTGTGCATCTTGGAATGGCTTTATAAGTTCTTCCAAGCGTTCCTGTTATAGCAGTGATATCAATACATTTCTAACATGCAGAATAATAATGAGTGCCAATCATATGAAACAGATCAATACTCATTACTTCACTTACCAAGGGTACAAAGTGGGACAATTTCAATGCAACTTGTGTCAAAGTACGAATGCAACTGATGGTTAAGACTCCATTGTGGCTTGGCATCAATCTGCATCTCAGAAATTTATGCAGAACAAAATCTTGAGTTATGCCATATGATGATACAATATTCTAAAGCACACAACTCTACTTATAACACATGCATAAATGAATTCTGATGAGATAAATGAATTCTGAGAGCATAAATAACACGTGATGAAATTACAATTTTTGCGTTAACTGGCCATCGAAATAGTTTGTTTAATCCATGAAAACAAGATATTCGACAATGAAACGTAAATGTACATACTCGCTTTTAACTAGTGCTAACCTTGAGTATCATTTTTCATCATAACTACATGGACATTTTCTTTTAGGAATAAATAGCATGCTTTGGATAGAAAAGCCAACAAGAATATTTGAATCCCATGTAAATAAATGGCGATATCACAATCTAATTAAATGACATACAAATGAAAACCCACCATGTCATAAAACATCCTGGCTATTTCAATCAGCAACTTGTATATCATAAGTATTAACACCAAAAGAAATGCACTGGATAAAATTAACAGAGCAGACTAAAAGTATAAATCAGATGATGAAATATATACCTGTCAAATTGCAATAGAGAGTTTATACGCTTTAAAATTGCCAGTAATGCTTGAATACTCTGCAGAGAAGAAGAGATCATCAGCCAGGTTACCATCAACTTGCAATTCACACACCAAATATCCAAGGTACTGAAGATTCTGAAACCCAGTTGAAGAATGAATGGAGAGGAACAGACCCAAGTTTGCTTTGGTTCTCTAGAATGTACCCAAATTTTTCAAAAAATAAAAAATAAAAACTATACAAAAACTATAAAGAGCAAAAAGGTAATAGAATTATAAACATGGATGAATTCTAAACAGATCCCATATCCATTGGTCTATCAGTCAGAACATATCCATCTATTATATCTATATGTATTGATGAATAGATCGCTGGTTGTATATATTGACTATCATCTGTCTACTAGGTGAAAAAAAAACACTATACACAGATGCACAAGCATCTCTCCCAGGGTTTGGGAGGAAAATACACATCCATAAGAACGATATCCGCTGTGATTTTTTTAGACCCTATCCTCGGTTCTTTCTCTAAAAATTATCAGTTCTTTCTCTGAAAATTATCTAGTTTATATTTAGCAGGCAGACTAGGTAGAGAGGATTTAGCAAGCAGACTAGATAGAGAGGATGCATCAAATGAGAGAGTGGGATATGCTCAACTGTGAGTCCAGGTTACATCTTTATTAGGCATTAGATTCTATGTATATTAGCTATTTTGTATGTAAGCTCGTGATTTTGTAATAATGTTCTAGTCCTGGGGTTTTATAGTATAATATTACAATATTTGTAAAAGGTCAATTTTACATAGTGTTAACCCCTGGATTTTCACCCTTGAAAATCCTAAGGGTTAAGAGCCCGCATAGTCTCTTTTTGGCGGGCATTCAGACAGTCGACCCAGAATGAGCATTTGTGTGAGCCAGGGGTTGCTTCCCATCAGAAACAGGTACATGACTGGATTTGTTCTGGGTTTTTGCTTCAGAGAGAGAGGTAGCATAGTTTTCCATGGATTTGAGAGAGATTGTTATTTTTAGCAGGTGCCCTTTATTTTAGGAGACAGTGACAGAAGACTTGCATGTCAGTTTTGAGCATACAGTATTGGTCCTTGCATAATTCTGAGCCCGATGACACTTTTTCCGGGGATCATGCAGGCACTTTCTATTTTTAGCAGGTTGAGTTTCAGGCTTCAGATCAGGATTCTGAATTTACAGTATTGATCCTAGAGACAATCTAAGTCTAATGAGCCTTTTTCAGGATGACATGTGAGTATTTTCTATTTTTAGCAGGTGGAGTACTAAGGCCTGCATGTCAATTCTGATTACATATTTGGAATCCTCACAGAAAATCGAATCCGATGAGTATAATATCATTGACATGCGACGAGTTTCTATATTTAACAGCGTCTATTTTTAGACATACTATATTTGGCAGTGGTCTCCCAGTCATCCCGGAGACATTTGGTGATTTCCTATTTTTAGGGCCTGAATGCTATTTTTGGAAGTTACTATTTATAGCAGGGGTGGTCACCTCCCAAGGTGACAAGTGGCAGAGTCAGATTCCAGCAAATGGCAGTATGAGGGTGTGACATGTGACACCTAGATGGCATAATCAATAGAGGGGGCGCACTTTTCATGAAATAAGGCATTTAATTAATAGAGAGGGCGTATGGATGAGTTGGCACATGTCTAAAAGACGGGAATCGGTGTGATTGACTTAACTAAAGCCCAACTCACTCTCCTATTTTATCTCTCCTATCTCACCATGCGTCTTACTCTCCTATTATCCACTTGGGCACATTCTCCCATGCATCCTCACATGTGTGCATGCTCCTCTACTCTCCCATGTGTGCCCTTATCTCTTCCTTTTATCTCCCACGTGTCACTCTTACTCCACTCTCTCCCCATGCGCCACCTATCCCACTTTCCATCTCTCCCTAATTCCTAGAGCATATGTCATTAATGCACCCCTTTTCTCCCTCTTCTCCTCACGCATGCACTCCTCCCTATTCTTCTCCCATTCCACTTCATCATTCCCTGAACCATGCACATGTTTCCCAAGTTATGGTGCATATCTCCTCTTAAACTAGCGCATGCATGTTCCTTCTTCCTCATGCGCCCTTCCATCTCCCTCAAATCCTCCCACGTGTGCTGCTTACTCCTTTACTCCCCTCCTACCACTCGCCATTACTACAATGCGCTTCTCTCTTCCCTTGTGCATTACTCCCTATCTTTTAGGGTGCATTACTCCTCTCACTCACTCTTACCTCCATCATGTGCATTACCTCATCCTTTCATGCACCTTAACCTCCTCATGTGCATGCTCTTCCCTCCATGCACCCTCCTACCACTCACCATTACTCCCATGCGCTTCTCTCTTCCCTTGCGTATTACTCCCTATCTTTTAGGGTGCACTACTCTCACTCACTCTTAACCTCCTCACGTGCATGCTCTTCTCTCCATGCATCCTCCTAACCACTTCCCGTGTTCCTTACTTCACTATTTTTCCATATGTGAGCACTCGTACTCTTCTATTGGGAAGTGTGCCCTCTCTTCTATATATTGAGGCTTCTCCTCAGTGTTCAGGGTTGGATCTTTTGCAGCAGCAGCATACACTCTCTTTTTCTCTCTCATTCTTCTACACTCTAGCTTCTAGTCTTTGTGCAGAGATAGCCACTTTACCAGTTTTTGTGCTTATTTTCTATGGTCCAATCAGCTCTTTGGAAAAACTTAATAAAGAATTGTTGTGCTCATATCAAACTTTTGGTTCTTGTCGGTATTGTGATCTAAATTTGTGCATTAATTAGTAGTTTTCAGCCTCTTATTGTGGTTAGATTTGACCTTTTAAGTGCACTTTCTTTCTCTTTTCTATCCATCTTTCTAACGCTAATACTGCAAGGATTCTACCAAGCTAATTTACTATCTTTTTCCTAACGTCTTGGGCAGTTTTACATGCTGTCCAAGACACTTTGGGCTTCTGATTTTTGTGTTTTATTGCAGAAAATCAGACTTCCGATCAGCAGCAAGGCACTTAGGGACACCCCCCTGAGGTTGGCATGCACTAGCCAAATGGAGAGGAGGTTTGTCGGTGACACTTGGGGCATTCTCTGCTTAAATTAGTCTCTTTTTCATCACTGATTTTTACTTGATCAGATCTGATGGGAGGGCGAAAAAGTGTGCTAACACATCGTAAGGGCCTTATCACTTTTATTAGTGACATCGTCAGCTTTAAGTTATGATTTCTACCTCTTTACATCATATCAAATCTCAGATCAAATATTAAAACAAGAGGTAAGACATTTCTGCCAATTTCTTTACATAAAGCCATTGCTATAGCTAGGAGAGAAAAAAATAATGTGGATCCTTTTGGAAAGAAAGAAATTGTATCAATATCCACAAATGACCAAAGTAGATCAATAGGACTCAAAATTTCATCTAGCAGAATAGAAAAGATCTAGGGTAGAAGAAAACCCTGGGATTGGAAAAGTAACTAAACACTCAGATGTTAAAATAATGTAAACATAGCAAGAGGGGGTAAACAAAAGCTATATAACCCAAGTACATGTACAAATTGCCTTCAAGGAAAGATGAAGACCAAAGTTGGAAACAAAAACAAGAGACCGACAGAAAAGTGCAGCAATATGCATGTTGCAAGTGATCATATAGAGTGCCATGGGTGCCATCGACTTAAAAAAAGAAAAACAAAGGCCTCTCTATTTCCATGATTTAGACATAGCTATGACTTTAGTACAACTACTTTTGTGAATAAAGTAGTTTGGAATTCAATTTTTTTCCACTATTGTTGGAGTGAATTGATCTCAAGTGAACAAATTACTAGTGTTCCATAGGGATGCATCCCCCAGGGTCGAGGGCGCACCCCTACGCTTCTTGTGGTCACGAGACTAGGGGACTCCTAGCGAAACAATTCGTTGCATCCCCCTTTTTGTGAAACACAAGGAAACACATGCGAAAATGTTTCGTCAGTATGCAAAACACATGGGCCATGGTGCCCCCACAAAAAAAGCAAAACACATGGGCCATGGTTGTGACTCTGGATTGGAAGAGGTGGACAAAATCCAAGACAGATGAGGGAAAGAACATCAAGCTTCATATATTGTATAATGATTGGTGGAAAATTTGTATTTAGTTGGTGTCATTCTTATGCCCTATAATTAAGATTATCCGCTACACTTACACATATTCCCCTAGTCTTGGGAAAACCTGTGAGACTTTTGATACCATGTTGGGTCAAGTAAATGCAGCCATTTGTGAAAAAGAGCCCTCCTTGGGGTTCTATACGAACCAAATTCGACCCATTATTCAGCATAGGTGGGATTGAATGAACACACCTTTGTGCATGGGAAAATATGCACTCAACCCAAAATGGTATATGGCAAGGCTTGGTAGAATTCTTCCTATTAAGGATCTAGAGATCAAAAAGGGATTTTGTGTCACCATTACAAAGATGTACAATGCAAAAGTGGCGAGAACACTTAGGAGAGAGTGGATACAATTTGCAAGTCTCACTGGTCCCTTCAACAAGCCTGATGAGAGGGAAGATTGTAATGACTTGGGCCAAGATGACCCCATCAATTGGTGGACCATGCCTTGGGATGATGCTCCAAAGATCCAATATCTTGTTATTCGCTTATTGTCTCAGATTACTAGTTCCTTCGAAGTAGAGAGGAATTGGTGCACATAAACCTTCATCCACTCTATCAAGAGAAATAGACTTTCCTCTAAGAGGACGGAGAAGCTAGTTGCAATGCACAGTTCCCTACGTTTTACGCATAGGAAGACACCAAAGTATCAGAGGGGATCATTAACACTGAGGGATGTGGATACAAAGGATGGTGTACAGAAAGATGAGGAGGATGGACCAGATGAGTTATGGTATGGTTTGGTAGTGCCATCGGTTACTCATGAGATTGACTCTGACTCAAATATTGACACTCCCATTGATGGTCCCAATGACTTCATGCAACAAATGGATGTAGAGAACCAGTCAATGGGAGTGACTCCTTGATGCTCATTTTATTTTCAGTGTTCATTGTCCATTGCTAATTCTCAATTGTACCTTTTTAATCTTAACTCTAGATAATGATGACCTTAGACCAAGTCTGACTCTTTACTTATTTTTTAGCAATTTCAATTTACTATTTAAGAATTCAATATCTACTATTTTGCTTAATACTATTTACAATGATGAATTTTATGAATCAATGTATTTCAAATGTTTCATTTATGAATCTGAACCTAAATCATGTTTATATCATTCACAAATTTGAATTTAGTATTTACATTGCACAATAATGAATTTAATGGGATGAATTGTTATTGTTGGGATTTTTATTTTTATTTTTATAATTTTAGAGACAAGGCCCCCTATGTTAGTGTAATAAACATATATATATATATATATATATATATATATATATATAGAGAGAGAGAGAGAGAGAGAGAGAGAGAGAGAGATAGATAGATAGATAGATAGATAGATAAACAAATTAATAATCAATAACTAATATGTAATATCGAGACACATCTTAATGAAAGGACATGTTTTTTAATGAAAGGGCACCCCTGCATGGGTATATATATGGCCCTCATTCTCAATTGTAATTATTCATTCTCATATCACATTCATACTTATTAATTATATTTATCCTTGTGGATCGCTCTATTTTATCCTACTTAAATTGGATATTTTTATAGTTGTCAAACAAGTTTCTTTGCCACATTTGGTATCAAAGCAAGTCTGATCCTGCCCTTTGGCCATCGGACCTTTGGTCAAATTTTGTTGCCCTTAGCAACAAAGGGCGAGCCTTTAGCCACTAAAGTGTTTAGAGTTCTTGAAACTCCAGGTCCTTGACAATGCTAGGGCATTTTTCCATTTAAAAAAATCGAAAATTGTTGTTGAAGAAATAATTGTTCCACTGCAAGCTTGAAAAAACAAAAATCAAGAAGAAAAAGATGCTCACAGGTTGAGAGACCTAAGAACTGTTGATGATTGCAGCTTCGTGAGACATCCTCCAGAACACGTTCTCCTTTGAGACTGAGTTGAGTCGACCTAAGAGGGAGCCCAGTGTTGGGCATACCCACATGATGGGGCATCGTTCTCCTCTGTGTGAGAGTTGAGTCGTCCCCCAATGGATGGGGCATCGTTCTCCTCTAGAGAGTTGAGTCATCCCCAAGTGGTTGGGTGTGCCCATGTGATGGGTGTATCGTTCTCCTCTGTGTGAGAGTTGAGACAATGTGGTACTCCAAATGATTCTGTTGAGTATGACGTCCATGTGGCTAAGCACAGGTGGACGTGTCCCTAGTGGTTGAGCACTAGTGGATGTGTGGATCCCTTGCTATATAGTCTAAGTGTAAGATTTACTTGTAACCCTAATAGTGATGTAAAGGGTACAAGTCGGCCCCACCATATGTGAAAGATAATTAAGGTTTATTGTTATAATTAATTATTTTTTGAGTTATTCAGGTCGGCCCTTTTGTGCCAACAGACACACCTATTGTTGTGTCTGGTCTAGTATAAGTAAAGGTGGATTCCCCATTGAGGAAACACACAAGTCACTTGTCATTTCGAAATTTCAGCAAGTACATTTCTAGGGCTGAAGTGTGCACCTCGCAGCGCAAGTTTCAAGGTTGTAGACCACCCTCTTGTGTGCATTAGGGTTTTATGGTTGGGGGATCTTCTCTTGAGAATATAGAAAAGGATTGTTGGGTTTTCTTCCCTTGAGTAGAAGGGTTTCCCAGGATATTTCTTGTGTTCTTGTGCATGGTACTTCTTCTTGTGATCTTGGTTATTGCAACAATTGTGAATGGTGTAGCTACATTTGTTTATGGTTCAAGTAAATGCTAAAATTGAAATAAACCTCATGCTTGAGCCTAGCATAATGAAAATTCAACACGATTACAGAGCATAGGTCTTGAAGAAGGCATTGTACAAGCCTTCAAAGTAAGTCGTCCTCTTTTCTGTAGAATCGTACGACCCTCCTAGGGTTTCCTGAAATCCGTACGACCCTCTCCCTTTTTAGTGTTTCAACACTTTATACTTGAGCGTTGAGGATAAAAATTACATAGGAGTGTACAACCTCCCTCGGCGCACCTCAAGCAACTCTCAAATTGCATTTCTGAGAATTTTAGATTTTTGGCCCTAGGGTTTCGCAATTTTCTACAGAAATTTCAGTTTTTGGGTTTCTGCAGCACATTGAAGGAGCTTTTCAGCTCACCAGTTTTCTTCTCACTTTCAAGGCTTATTGTTGGCAGTCATAAGCCCAACGAAACCTAAGATTGCTAGCCTAGCCAAACCATTAGGTTTCCTAGCCCAGTTGGTAAGGGTTTGTGAAGAATCTTAAAATATGATGAACAGAACTATGGTGGAAGATAAGCTTGATGGATCAAACTGTTGAATTTACATGCAGCAGCGAGAGTCATTCTCCTGGAGGATGGCTAAGACCCTAGACGAGATCTAGGGCACCCAGTGCACTCCTGGGATATGTAATCTGAGACATATTTTTGATAAAGACCCTAGGTTAGTAACCAGGGCCCCTGGTTTGTAACCAGGGTACCCATGCCTGGGGCATGGAAGTCTTGGTCTGGGACCAAGCATTGAAGACCCTAGATATCTCTAGGGCCCCTGGTTTGTAACCAGGGTACCCATGCCTGGGGCATGGAAGTCTTGGTCTGGGACCAAGCATTGAAGACCCTAGATATCTCTAGGGCCCCTGG
>JASDQU010371302.1:6522-20627 GCA_032191745.1 Picea mariana | reverse complement strand
TCAAACTTCACTAAATTTAATGCATTTTACAATATCATATTTTACTCCAAATTTTTCCATGTACAAACGAATTGGAGATGAAATGAATGAAACAAAGAATCTTAACAATGCTAAAACCTCAAACACGCTCAATCAAAATGAGTTTACAACTTGTAGTTGTATTAAAAGCTTAAAATATTATTATCTTATCCCGGAACCAGAGAACGAATGCAAACGCCCTACTTATGTAACTAAAATAACAATGCTACTCCGTCGGATTCCAAAGCTACAGGTATTTCATGGTCCATTCAATCTCCGGAGAAGGTCGGACTATGTGGTCACTGGAGTTATTTCACAAAACCGAACCTCTGATTTTGGAGGAGGTGGAATGTTGAAGTAGATTATTTGGCAATAGAACGTTGGTGTTGGGAAAGATTATTAACCAACGATAGAAAGAGCAGTGTTGGCATATATTGTGTTAGAATTTTAAGGGCAAATCATAGACTAGCTAGGAATAGAAATATTTAATTTTATTTGCTATTGTAATTCTAGATCAACAATATACTCAAAACAAAAATTATGATGTAAACAATTAATAATAGAAATCACATTATATATCTAAACATTACCTTAGCAAAAAACAAAGAACAGATTTACCTGATGTGCTTGTTGTTATCCTCTTTTCTGTATGCTCAGAAAAAGATTTAAGGGTCATGGATCAAATCTTCAGGGGTAGATCTCATCATAAGCCTTTGAGCAGTTTTTCCAAGAAGAACTTTAGCTAAATATCAGAAAAACCAACCAGCATATCAATAATCAGGTACAAGGTTGAAACAAGGACACCATTGTCCAAACTAGAGGCTAAAAAGAAGCCACTAACAKCCCTAACAAATTATGTCCAAGAATATAGGATTGCTACAACAATGTAGCAGTTTTAGGGCTGCCTCAACAAACCCTGATTAGGGTACTAAATGTTGTAAGCTAGATAGCATACACAGGTCACAAAAGGAGGACAATGGAAACATAAAGTTGGCACCAACAACATACAAGTAGCACTAGAAGTGACACAACGACAGCACATGAGAGAAGAGGCATTGTCTTTGTTGTTAGAAAAACAGGATCGTGAAGAAATAAAGTAAAACAAATGCAGAAATACAACACAGAAGATACACAATACAATAGAGACATAGATATACGTAGTTCACCTAGTGTGGGCTACGTCCACTAGAGAAATTGTCAAGTCCTTCCTTTATTATTATCCAACAAATGAACGGATACAACCTACAACACACATGTTGTAACTTTCTCTTCTTTCTCTCACGGTCTCCTCACTCAGAATACAATATTCGCAATGATACATAGCCGCAATACATCTCCCTCATAAAAAGAGGGTTGCCTTCTAGGGAAAAAAACCCTAACATAACTTCTACAGTCAGATATGCGACCTTATAATGAACGGTCCAGATTTACTATGAAATTACAATATACATTTACAAGGCAATTTTTCTTTCGAGGGATTCTCCCCCGGACCCCACAGAGGGGGTAAACCCTCCTACACTCCCCCGCATAGATGAGTGTATATTCTTCTAGGGTGTAAAGTCTTCATGGGGTATAAACACGACTGAAAATAAAGACCTATGAATCAAGAAGATAATCAGGCTCCACAACCAACAATCTCCCACTTGAATACTGATCACAACAACTCCATCGTTGATGTATATGTTGGACTATGATCCTTCTTGGACCTGGAAAAATTCTCATATTCACCTTTATGCTTGAAGACCAACTGAAACTGAGCAGGAACTCAGTTTCTCCCTGGTTACCCCCTTAGTTAACATGTCTGCAGGATTATGGCTAGTGTGTATTTTTTCCAACTTCAAATGTACATCTTCCAAGATGGATCATATGAAATGGTACCTAAGTTGTATATGCTTATTCTTCGAAGTTGAGTTCTTTTCAAGATGAATGGCACTCTCATTGTCACAGTACAACCTGTTATTCTCCTGCTTCTTTCCCAATTCCTCTGTAAACCTATGTAACCAAATCATCTCTTTACTAACCTCTATAGCAGCAACATACTCTGCCTCTGTTGTTGAAAGTGCAACAACCTTTTACATTTTGGAAATCCAACTTATTGTTGTTCCACCTATAATAAAAACATACGATGCGGTGCTCCTCCTGCTAACTTTATCACCTACCATATCTAAATCAACATATCCCTGTAGAACAGTGTATCAACCTCCAAAACATAATGCATGAGTAGCAGTACCTCTCAAATACTTGAGAATCCACTTTACTGTCTCCCAATGTTCTTTACCTAGATTGTTCATATATTTGCTCACAACTCTCACTGCATGTGCAATATCTGGTCTTGTGCAAACCATGGCATACATCAAGCTACCAATTGTTGATGAATAAGGGACCCTTTACATGTATTCTATCTCCCCCTGTGTCTTGGGACACATTTCCTTAGTTAATTTGAAATGGATGGCCAAAGGTGTACTAATTGGTTTTGCATTCTGCATTCTAAACCTCTCCAACACCTTCTCTATGTACTCACCCTGAGACAATGTCAATTTGTGATTTTTCCTGTCTCTTGTTATTCTCATACTAAGAATTTTCTCTGCAGCAATCAAATCCTTCATTGCAAATGAATTAGCTAATTTCTTCTTGAGCACATTTATATCTTGCATATTAGACACCGCAACAAGCATGCCATCTACATACAATATCAAGATAATATAGCTTCGATTTTCTAGCCTTTTAAAATAAACACAATGATCATAATGACATCTACTATAACCTTGTTCTATCATAAACCTGTCAAACTTCAAATATCACTGCCTTGGAGCTTTTTTAAGGCCATAAAATGTCTTCTTCAACCTGCATACCAAATTATCCTTCCCTTTGACCTCATACTCTTGTGGTTGTTGCATATAAATATCTTCCTCCAATTCCCTATGGAGAAAAGATGTTTTTGCATCTAACTGTTCAATATGTAAATCTTCTACTACCACAAAACTTAAAATAGTTCTAATTGAAGTCATTTTAACAACAGGAGAAAATATTTCATCAAAATCTATACTTTTCTTTTGTGCAAACCCCTTTACAACAAGTCTATCCTTGTACCGCTTTTTGCCTTCATCTTCTTCCTTCAACTTGTAAACCCATTTATTTTGTAATTCTCTTTTTACTGCAGGCAACTGAACCCAATCTCAAGTCTTGCTATTTACCAGGGAATCCATTTCCTCTTTCATTCCTTGCTCCCACTTATTTTTGGTGTCTACCTGCATTGCCTCTTCATAACATTTTGGTTCACTAGAATCAGTCAATAATAAATAATACAATGAAGGAGAGTATCGTTCAGGGGGTCTACTTAACCTGGTAGATCTTCTAACAACACTTGCATGAGTTTGAGTTACATGTTGCTCTTGTTGTTGTACATTTTGATTTTCTGGTTCCTTTGGAATTTATTTTTCAACAATCTCATCAAGCACTGTGTATTCTGGTTTTTCTTTTTCTTGTTTCTTTCCTGCAATTGATCTTTGTACATGACCTTCTCATTGAATATGAAATATCTACTCCTAATTATTTTGTGATTTTGATAATCCCATAAGGGATAACCAAAATCATTAACATTGTATCCAATAAAGGTACACTTGTTGGATTTTGCCTCAAGCTTTGTTCTATTTTCTTTATCAATATGGACAAATGTTTCACAACCGNCTATAACCTTGTTCTGTCATAAACCTGTCAAACTTCAAATATCACTGCCTTGGAGCTTTTTTAAGGCCATAAAATCTCTTCTTCAACCTGCATACCAAATTATCCTTCCCTTTGACCTCATACTCTTGTGGTTGTTGCATATAAATATCTTCCTCCAATTCCCTATGGAGAAAAGATGTTTTTGCATCTAACTTTTCAAGATGTAAATCTTCTACTACCACAAAACTTAAAATAGTTCTAATTGAAGTCATTTTAACAACAGGAGAAAATATTTCATCAAAATATATACCTTTCTTTTGTGAAAACCCCTTTACAACAAGTCTATCCTTGTACCGCTTTTTGCCTCCATCTTCTTCCTTCAACTTGTAAACCCATTTATTATGTAATTCTCTTTTTACTGCAGGCAACTGAACCCAATCTCAAGTCTTGCTATTTACCAGGGAATCCATTTCCTCTTTCATTCCTTGCTCCTACTTATTTTTGGTGTCTACCTGCATTGCCTCTTTATAACATTCTGGTTCACTAGAATCGGTCAATAATAAATAATACAATGAAGGAGAGTATCGTTCAGGGGGTCTACTTAACCTGGTAGATCTTCTAACAACACTTGCAGGAGTTTGAGTTACATGTTGCTCTTGTTGTTGTACATTTTGATTTTCTGGTTCCTTTGGAATTTATTTTTCAACAATCTCATCAAGCACTATGTATTCTGGTTTTTCTTTTTCCTGTTTCTTTCCTGCAATTGATCTTTGTACATGACCTTCTCATTGAATATGACATATCTACTCCTAATTATTTTGTGATTTTGATAATCCCATAAGGGATAACCAAAATCATTAACACTGTATCCAATAAAGGTACACTTGTTGGATTTTGCCTCAAGCTTTGTTCTATTTTCTTTATCAATATGGACAAATGCTTCACAACCGAAAGTCTTCAAAAAAGAATAGTTTACATTTTTACTTGTCCATGAATCCTCTGGAATTCTAACATCCAAAGAGATTGAAGGTCCTTTGTTTATTAAGTAAAAAGTAGTATCTACAACATCTGCCCAGAACTGTAAGGGCAAACCAACATGCAATCTCATACTCCTTGCACACTCCATGATTGTCATGTTCATCCTTTCTGACACACCATTTTCTTATGGTGTTCATGGAACTGTCTTCTCTCTATGAATCCCATGGTATGAACAGTAATCATCAAACTCCTTGCTGCAATATTCACCTCCATTGTCTAATCTGAGACACTTCAACCTTTTTCCTGTCTCATTCTCAACCAAAGCTTTCCATTTCTTAAAAGTATCAAAAACATCAAATTTTTGTCGAATGCAATAAACCCAAATTTTTCTAGTTGCATCATCAATAAAAGTAACATANCTATTTTCCATAAACACAATGCTCACAGAAATCCAAATCAATTTGTTTAAGATCTAGCAACAAATTTATTTTCTGAAGTATCTTCATCCCCTTCTCACTCATGTATCCAAGCCTATGATTCCACAGTGTTGTATCCACTCCTGTAGAAGCTAAAGGGATAAAAGAGTTGGTATTACCAGTACATAAATACAATATACCTACCTTCTCTCCTTTTGCTATCACCAATGATCATTTGGTGACCTTCCACACCTTATCTGTAAATATGGATATACAACCTTCACTTTCCAACTGCCCTGTTGAAATTAGATGTTTCCTTAGATTTGTAACATGTCTTGCCTCTTTCAACAACCATTGGTTTCCATTCCTTTTCTTTATTTCTACCTTTCCCATTCCAACAAATTTGCATGGTGCATCATCACCCAAATAAACCTATCCAAAATCACCTTAAAAATAATATAGAAAATGTTTCCTATGGGGTGTGGCATGAAATGAAGCCCATGAATCTACTACCAAAGATTCATAAATATTATCTACATAAAGAATCAAAGCATCTTGTAACACATCACTTGTTACATTTGCTTCCTAATTTTTCTCATGTTGTCTATCTCTTTGTTTCTTTGGAGCTCTGCAGTCTTTATTCAGATATCATTTCTTCCTAAACTACCAACACTCTATCTTTCCAAATCTGGATTTGGATCTGCGCTTCCTAGAATTCTCGTGGTTCCCTGAGCCCTTTCCTCTATCCTTTTGTCTTCCCATGTTCTACATGTTCAACGCATTACTCGATGTCTCACATGTGCTTTTCTGTCGCATTTACTCACTAAGGATAACACCAACAACATCATCAAATTTTAAAGTATTTGAACCAGAGACAAAGTTACTTACAGCCATGACCAAGATGTTCCATCTTTCTGGTAATGAGCACAAGATTAGAAGAGCCTTGACCTCATCTCAAAGTCCACTTTTATAGAACTTAGTTGATTAGTAACCGTATTAAATTCATTTAAATGATCTGCAACAGACCCACCTTATAACATCTTCATATTAAATAATTTGTTCATTAGAAATACCTTATTGGACACAGAGGGTTTTTCATACAGTTTAGCAATGCGTCCATCAGCTCCTTCGTTGTCTTTTCTTTCAAAATATTGAAAGCCATTGACGCTGCCAGGCTTAGTCGTATCGTTCCTAGAACCTTTCTGTCAAGAATCTCCCATTCTTCATCCTTCATGGTCATCGGCTTCTTTGTTATTCCACCCAATGGTAGGAATAGATCCCTCTGATATAAATAATCTTCCATCTACATCTTCCATAGCTGGTAGTTTTGGTCGTTAAATTTCTTAACCCTAAAATTTCCATCTTCCACCATTTCTCCCTCTCGAACCAGGAACCTTCTTTGCATGCGAGTTACCTTTTGGTTTGATACCAGTTGTTAGAAAAACAGGATCGTGAAGCAATAAAATAAAACAAATGCGGAAATAAAACATAGAATATACACAATACAATAGAGACACAAATATACGTGGTTCACCTTATGTGGGCTACATCCACCAGAGAAATTGTCAGGTCCTTCATTTATTATTATCCAGCAAATGAAGGGATACAACCTATAGCACACCCACTGTAACTTCCTCTTCTTCCTCTCACAGTCTCCTCACTCATAATACAATATTCGCAATGATACATAGCTGCAATACATTTCCCTCAAAAAAAGAGGGTTTCCTTCTAGGGGAAAAAAACCCTAACATAACTTCTACTGTCAGATATGTGACCTTAGAATGAACGGTCCAGATTTACAATGAAATTAGAATATACATTTACAAGGAAAATTTTTCTTCGGGGGCTTCGCCCCTGAACCCTCGCTTTCCCCCAGACCTCGCAGAGGGGGTAACCCCCCCCTGCACTCCCCTGCGTGGATGAGTGTATATTCTTATGGGGTGTAAAGTCTTCATGGGGTATAAACATGGTTGAAAATAAAGACCTCTGAATCAAGAAGATAATCAGGCTCCACAACCAACAGTCTTAAAAGGGAGCCAAATCCTAATACCTAGCAATAGAACTAATCCAAGGAGGGTTTCACCCAAACTAAGCAAGAGGATCAGATCCAAGGAGGTTTCACCCAAACTCAACAAGAGAAAATAGATCCAAGGTGGTCGCACCAAAAACTCAGCAAGAGGATCAGATCCAAAGAGGCCGCAGCCAAACTCAGCAAGAGAAAACAAATCCAAGGAGGTTGCACCACAAACTCAGCAAGAGGATCAGATCCAAGGAGGGCGCACCCAAACACAGCAAGAGAAAAATAGATCCAAGGAGGTTTCACCCTTTACCAAACTGAACAAGGAGCCGCAACAAAATTTCGGATTAAGACTTGGATAAGAGAGAAGAATGAATGTGTCTAAAGAGAGGAGAGGTATCTCCCTTGTATAGTTTGGTAGTTAGGTTAGGGTTAGAAAAATAACCCTAATTTAAGGTTAGATTAAACCCTAATAAATTTAAAAAATTAAATAATTAATATTTTAATCATAAAATATTAATTAGAATAGTCAACAAGTCAAGGAGACGGAATCCAAGGTCAAGGTGGCTAGCAAAGAAGCAAACCAAAATCCCACATCAAAGGTAAGGAGGACGTAACTCAAGCAAGGGGTTGCAACAGTAATAATACAAAGTCAAGGGGGGTTATTCTTTAATGGCAGAATGTCCACAAGGGTCTCATAATATAACTTATAATCCTTTATCATCCCAACATAAAAGGAAGGTCAATTATGTGATCATGTCATTAGTCTTAACTGCTCCTAGGTCTCATGGACCATCCCAGGAGAAAATAATATCACACACCATATCAGCTTGATACTTAACCAAGAACTGCCTAGTCCCAGACCAGGATACCTCAAAACGCAACTAGGGGCCCTAGATCACAACTAGGGTCTTATCCACCAAGGTACACAACCAAGGATCAATCCAAACATCGAKCAAGGATTCCYTGGACCACATCYAGGGGCCCTAGAACACAWCTAGGGACGTATATCATCAAACTGCTTGGTCATTGACCAAGAACCCTAGCAATACATCGGGGGCCCTCACTAGGGTATTTTTCCATGGCTCTAATTACTTGGTCCCAGAACAAGAACCCCAAGAGTGTATTGGGGGACCTAGATCTCAGCTAGGGTCTTTTCCATCCTCCTAGAGAATGGTTCTTGCAGTTGCATTAATTTTAACACTCCCTCTCATCAAGAGAGGCATTCTCAACAACACCAAGCTTGTCTCGAAAGTACACAAACTTTGTCAACAATAGGGGTTAGGTCAAAATATCTGCAGTTTGTTCCGCCGTCGAAACATACTAAATACTAAGAATGTTCTTCTGCACCATATCCCTAACATAGTGATATCTCATCTCAATGTGTTTCGATATGTCATGAAACACAAGATTCTCGGAGAGCTTTATACAACTCTGATTATCACAGTGAATTATTGTGGGTTCCAGCTCAGCACTGAACAAATCTAAGAGTAGATTTCTGAGCCACACTACTTCTCTACTAGCACCACTTGTAGCAATGTATTATGCCTTTGAAATGCTTTGGGCTATGGAGCCCTACTTCCTGTTGGACCAGGAGATCATAGTTAAACCCAAACTGAAACAATATCTAGAAGTGCTCTTCTGGTCCATTGTACTTCCCATCCAATCTGAATCTGTATAGCCATGAAGCATTACACCTCCACTGGAAGTGTATCTGATCCCATAGGCTATAGTCCCTCTGACATATCTGAGAATATGCTTAGCAGCAACTATATGAATGTGTTTCGGCTCACACATGAACTGGTTGAGGGCATTCACTGTGTAACAAATGTTTGTTCTGTTGTGTACTAGATACATCAAGGACCCAATAATATGATGATATATTGTAAGGTCTTCTGGATCTGAACCTGTAGCTTGATCATGTAACTTCTTCAGGTTATAAATCATAGGTGTGAGCATGGACTTACAGTTCAGCATCCCAAATATGTGAAGCACACCAACTGCATACTTACTTTGTGAGAGAAAAATCTTATCAGGTTTTTGCCACACCTCTAAGCCAAGAAAGTAATGCATAAAACCCAAGTCCTTCATTTCAAACTCTGTTGATAGTTCCCTCTTAGTCTGAGCTATTAGATATTCCTCTCCAGTAAGGAAGAAATCATCCACATATAAAACCAATATAACAGGATGATATACTCTTGGAGAACCCAAGACTCTGAAGAAAAACTGTCATTTCTTCCATACCAAGCTCTCCGACCCTGTTTCAATCCATACAGGCTTTCTTGAGCTTGCAGACATGGGATTCTTTCCCATGGATCTCAAAACCCTCGGTCTGCTCGATATAAACCTCTTGATCAACTTCACCATTAAGAAAGGAAGTCTCAACATCCATTTGATGAAGTTTCAAATTTACAAAAAAAAAAAAAAACGAAGCAAGAGAGATGATGATTTGATAGAGGTATACCTAGCAACAGGAGCAACAATCTCATCATAATCAATTCCTTATTTCTAAGAGAAGCCACGAGCCACAAATATGGCTTTGAATTTTTCAACATTGTCATATGTTGCATGCTTTATTTTGTAAATCCATTTAGAGGTTACTATTGATTTTCCTTGAGGTATTTCTATGAGATGTAAGTCGAAAATGTTATGTTGTAGGGAGAGGTCCCTCTGGTATCTGATAAATTGGATACCAGGCTACTGAAANTTGGTGAAGTTTCCAATTTACAAAAAAAAAAAAAAAAAAACGAAGCAAGAGAGATGATGATTTTGATAGAGGTATACCTAGCAACAGGAGAAACAATCTCATCATAATCAATTCCTTCTTTCTAAGAGAATCCATGAGCCACAAATATGGCTTTGAATTTTTCAACATTGTCATATGTTGCATGCTTTATTTTGTAAATCCATTTAGAGGTTACTATTGATTTTCCTTGAGGTATTTCTATGAGATGTAAGTCGAAAATGTTATGTTGTAGGGAGAGGTCCCTCTGGTGTCTGATAAATTGGATACCAGGCTACTGAAAACCATGAATTTGGATGTAGATCGTATAGCTTTACTGACTCTAATATATGTGGGTCTCCAAATACTTCAGATCCGGGACCAGTGCCACTCTTGATCAACTTTCTAATTTTCTCAAGTATTTGTTTACGTTTGTGTGGTAGCTCATATTCATAATATTCAAAAAAAGAATTTCCAAGTTACCATGACTCAAATATTATGGACATGTGCTGCAAGAATGTTTCCTATCATGGGAAGAAAGATTGGACTGGTACACCATTCTCCTTTGCTGCAGAAGGTTTTGGCAGGAGAGCTCTTAGAGTGCCAATATGAAGGTTTTCGTACTGAGGAAGGTGGAAATCTTTAGCACTTTCCATTTCTTCATTCTTTTTCCACCATGGAGAGCTCTTTGCACCTTCGGAACATGATTGAGAAGTATCTGAAAAAAGGAATAATTGTATCCCTGATAGAGAAGGTACAAAGTAGGCTTGAAATAAAATAAAATAAAAATTGTTCAATACCAAACCTCTCGGAGCATTGAAAGTCCTTGGATTTTACTTCCAACCCATAGTTCCTAGGTTGTTCAAACCAATTCCAAATGTTCTTAAGTGGAATGTCATCAATCTCACATCTGCATGCCAAATGAGTAACCCCATGATTCCTAGAATGCTTGTCGCACCTATATATACAAGGAACTAACTCAATAATAGGAGAGACGGAATAAAGAACTTTCTCAAATTCTGCAAGCAGACTACCAATTGCATGTGCAATAGTTTTTTAAGCTACTTGATATTGATATGAAGATCTGATAGACTTTAAAATGACTTGAGCCTTCTTCTTGAACTCCACATCAGGGGAGGATGCCTCAGAGACACTCTCAGATGAGCATTTGCAAGAGACCCCATTAGTGTGATCATTTTCCTCTGCAGTTCTCTTATGTGTGTCATCCATAACCCTTCTAGTGGGAAACACATTTTCTGGAACTTCTGATCCTACTTTGTCAGAAGTACTAACTCTCGTCATTCCTGCATTTTTTATTGCAACATAAATGTTTTGTTCTGAAACATATTGTGAGGTGCAATGTTGTTCAATATTATTTTCATCAAATACTCTCGTCTCTGAATTCTCAGTTTTGCTTGCTTTCTAAAATCTGGACTCAAAAGATCTATCATCAAGTAGACATTTAACTTTTGAAATATTCACAGTGGATGATATTTCATTGTCCTGGTCCTTGGTACGCAACACCTGTTGATCTCCAGAATCTGATGTGCTTGACAAGGAAGGCATCTGGCTTAATGTGCCTTGAATTGATCAGGTAGATCTTCAGGAAGAAAATTCCTCTCTAGATAAATGCAATAAGTCTGAATGTCCATGCGGTGTGGAAGGACCAKAGCTTGATCTGCATTTTTCACCTTGATTAGCATCAGGTATTTTGGCTTTTCGATGTGAAATGTACTGAAGATTGTTGCYACCATAAAGGAATCTTTTGGGATGGTCAGTTTGTTGTGAAACATTTAACACTCCCTCTTGATTATAGGAAGCTATGTGACCCTGGTAATTGGGGTRTTTTAGATAAGTCTTGGAATCCCTTATCCTCTGCTCCCTATGGTTAGACTCACAATTGTTATTTTCATGTGAGCAYGTAGTTGGATATAGTTACTGGCTTATGGCTCATGTATATGATCAGCACCAATGTTCTTTTCTATATTTTTCCAAATAGAATGGTTGTTTTCCTTTCCATCCCTACTTTGTGTATTTACAATACCATATCTATTGGTAGTGGAAGTTGAGGAGCTTCCCAACCTAAAAGTATTTCTAGTTGCTTTCTTKCCTCCAACAACTTGCACTTTCTTATTGTGTGAGTCACCTTCTTCTAAGATATTAAGGACCCTAGCCTTCCAAGCATTGAGGTTCGAAGCCCCTTCAAACCCATCTTCTTCTTTGACTGAAGATGAAGCCATACTGAAAACAAGATCTGATATAAAACGAGCTTATTGTTGATCTGCAAAACAAACCCTTAAGTGTGGATCTACGCAGGCTCAAAAGTCTGCCACAATTGAGCTCTTTTCACGCCCTAAGCTATGATACCATGTAAGAATTTTAAGGGCAAATCATAGACTAGCTAGGAATAGAAATATTTTTAATTTTATTTGCTACTGTAATTATGGATCAGCAATATACTCAAAACATAAATTTTGATGTAAACAATTAATAACAGAAATCACATTATAGATCTAAACATTAACTTAACAAAAAACAAAGAACAAATTTACTTGATGTGCTTGTTGTTATCCTCTTTTTTTTATGCTCAGAAAAATCTTTAAGGGTCATGGATCAAACCCTCATGGGCAGATCTCATCATGATCTTTTGAACAATTTTTCCAAGAAGAACTTTAGGTAAATATCAAAAAAAACAATCAACATATCAATCATCAAGTACAAGGTCGAAACAAGGACAGCACTATCCAAACTAGAGGTTGAAAAGAAGCCACTAACAGCCCTAACAAATTATGTCCAAGAATGTAGGGCTGCTACAACAATGTAGCAATTTTAGGGCTTCCTCAACAAACCTTGATTAGGGTACTAAAGGCTATAAGCTAGATAGCATACACATGTCACAAAAGGAGGACAGTGGCAGTATACAGTTGGCACCAGCAGCGTACAAGTAGCACTAGAAGTGACACAACAACAGCATATGAGAGAAGAGGAATGTCTTAAAAGGGGTTCGCAGCCTAATACCCAGCAATAGAACTGATCCAAGGAGGGTCGCACCCAAACTCAGCAAGAGAATCAGATCCAAGGAGGCCGCACCCAAACTCAGCAAGAGAAAACAGATCCAAGGAGATCGCACCACAAACTCAGCAAGAGGATCAGATCCAAGGAGGTCGCACCCAAACTCAGAAAGAGAAAACAAATCTAAGGAGGTCGCACCACAAACTCAACAAGAGGATCAGATCCAAGGAGGTTGCACCCAAACTCAGCAAGAGAAAAACAGATCCAAGGAGGTCGCCCCTTTAACAAACTGAACAAGGATCTACAGCAAAAATTCAAACTAAGACTTGGCTAAGACAGAAGAATGAATGTGTCTAAAGAGAGGAAAGGTCTCTCCCTTTTATAGTTTGGTAGGTAGGTTAGGGTTAGCAAAAATGACCCTAAACTGCTTGGTCCTTGACCAAGAACCCCAGCAATACACGGGGGGGGATCACTAGGGTTTTTTTCCATGGCTCTAACTTCTTGGTCCCAGATCAAGAACCTTGGGAGTGTACTGGGGGCCCTAGATCTCAGCTAGGGTCTTTTCCATCCTCCCGGAGAATGGCTCTTGCAACTGCATTAATTTTAACATATTGCAAAGGTGTTGGGAGAGATTAGTAAACAAAGATCGTAAAATCAGTGTTCCCTCTATTGTTGAGCTTCTTTGGAGAAGGTAGTGTCATTGTTACTCCCACGCTGGCACAAAGAAGGCCAAATGGAAAGGAATGGAAGAGATTGACAAACCACGAAGGGATGGCCGTTAGAAGCCTCATCAATGGTCTTCCCATGGATATTGATAGCCAGCACAGAGTGAATGTTGAATCACAGACATAATCCTCCTAGTTGAAAAAGCGCTTTACAACGTTATTAATTTCACCATCAACCTAACGAATTTGAACAAACGTTTTTCTTGATTTTTATCTCTTCAATGTTGTTCATTGCTAGTTTGTCTATGCATCATATGTTCATTGTTAATTTTTACTTTAAGAGATAAAATGTCCCCTTTAACACATTCAACAACACTTTTCAAATGACAATTAAAATCTCTTATTATATTCATTAAATTCATCTCAATTCATTCATAAAATGATATAATACTAAATAAATAAAGTTATATATATATATATTCATGATCTCTCTCCATTAACCTCCTCTGAAAAAAAAATAGAATTTTCGGTGATAACCTCATCCCAAAAAAAACTATGTATACCCTCCCATATAGAGAACATTTTTTTGTTAACAAAAACAGTGATTGTTC